>JAYKAV010003154.1:872003-908843 GCA_035582835.1 Phoebastria nigripes
AAAAGAAAAGAAAAGAAAAGAAAAGAAAAGAAAAGAAAAGAAAAGAAAAGAAAAGAAAAAAGAAAAGAGGAAAGAAAAGAAAAGAGGAAAGAAAAGAGGAAAGGAAGAAAAGAAAAGAGGAAAGGAAGAAAAGAAAAGAGGAAAGGAAGAAAAGAAAAGAGGAAAGGAAGAAAAGAAAAGAAAAGAGCAAAGGGAGAGGAGAGGAGAGGAGAGGAGAGGAGAGGAGAGGAGAGGAGAGGAAGACAAGACAAGACTGTAAAACAATGGCCCCGAAATCCCAACATGTTTTTTGGGTGATGGAAGTTAAGCAAACCTCACTTCTGCTTTAGTGATTGCCTC
Organism: Phoebastria nigripes; assembly: GCA_035582835.1. NCBI lineage: Eukaryota > Metazoa > Chordata > Aves > Procellariiformes > Diomedeidae > Phoebastria > Phoebastria nigripes. The sequence continues at coordinate 872,343 of JAYKAV010003154.1, forward strand.
TGCCTTACTCTAAAAAACCCCTGCCTCTCTGGAGAGATGCCATACCTCTTCAAATATCTAGGCCATTTCCTGTCATCTTATTGCCACAACAACTGTAATGTTTGTTGAGACATGTCTCATTTTGAAGCATTTTCCTTCTCTTTCTACTCTTTTTGTAGGTGACATGTAATTCATGAGGTGTGTTTATGTAGGTGCCTCATAAATTAAATATTTTAGTATTTATGGGTACATGTGTTTGACAACACCTCAGCGGCAGTACATCTTCTTGTAAAGCAAGTATACCTTCAGACAAATACATATGCAAGATTAGTCAAGAGAATCTCTCTTAGAAACATTCTTTCTGTCCAAATCTCCTTTTCCTTTTATTTTGCTTTGGTTTAGTCAAAACAGAGTGGAGAATAGCTTACCTGCATTTCAGTTTTATTGCTGCTGTTTCCGTTCTGCTGAACTCTGCAGGTTCTCTCCAAAAATACTGTCTGACAAGGAAATTGTTTCCACACTGTTTTGTGCTTTCACCTGCAAGAATCTGCCAACCAAATCCACCAAAAATTTACTGTGTTCTAAACTAAACAAAATAGTTTGATCACAGCTAGCATAAAACAGTATCATTCAATCAAAGTCAATGGCTGTACCAGGTTGACTTTCGTAAGTTAAAGGCTTGACTCAAAATGTTGCTTCTGTGTAAAGATGTCAAGAATAATCTGCGCATATCAGATGTGAAAACTAAATTTTAAATTTTAATCCAATCCTACACACGCTTAAAGACATGCCTTTTAAAAATTAATTTAAAAATACATGAATCAATAGAACTGCTTCCACGCTTAAAATTAACCACACGCTTAAGCAGTTGGCAGGATGAGAGCAACAAAAAAGCTACAAGCCAAAGCACTGAATTCCTTTGCCTTTTTTGATAGCCTCTGATCTTTCATCTACTATAAGGATGACACATGAATGAAATTGTTTGCTCTCGATGCACTGCCTGACATGGGGGTTTTTGCCATTGTTGGCAAAAACAAAAGGATTGTTGATTTGACTTAGCATAAACAGCAAATGTGTTTTCAGCAATGAAAGAGCAATATATCTTCAGGCTCTCTGAAAAGTGGAAAACAGAAAAGGTCAATTATTACTACAGATGCACTGCTTCTTCACAGATGATACCATCAGAACAAAAGTGATGCTCTTCTCAGAAGTCAGCATTTTGATACAAACCAATGTCCTTCTAATTTAAAAGAAATACTTATACAGATGTACAAAACCATAAAGATGATGAGTATCCAGATATGTTTCTCTTACTTTTTTGATTTTCCTTTTATTAAAGTGTCATTTCTATAAACACAATAATTTGGTTTACTGTATGACAGTAAGGTCAATTTAAATTTTAAATCTTGATTTATATCACAGATATTCTGCAATTCTTTCTACACATTAGTAATAGTCAGATGTGGCTTGTCTCTCAATATCGCTTGGAAACTCCGAGTATCTCTAATTCTTCTCAGTATTTCTACAGCCATAAGGAAACAAAATTATACACAGGTGCATATAKAAAAAAGATTGCTTTATCTGTTTTGACCACTAAGGTGGCATGACCCAGTAAGCAAGGATGCGGGTGCACCTGAGAGGTCACCTACCTCCAGGACTTAGACACAGGACTCTAGGCTATCCAGAGGCATTTCCATCTAGTTAAAATCTACAGCTGGGACCTCTTCTGAAGGAGGACACCTGTTTTATATATATGTGTGTATATACATATATACAAAGCTAATATGTATATACAAAGCTATATATATATACACACATGTACAGTGACAATTTGATCCATTAGCTTTGTGACGTTTTAGGGTGCAGAAGCTCTAAACTTGAATCCGTTTGTGAAGGATTGTTTATGCATTCTGCATTAAGCTGTTACTGGATAAAATGTATAAACAGCTCTTGAAGCAGTCGGCAACGCAGCTCTCCTGCACAGCTTCCACAGGCAAGGTGAGGAATGCCCACAGCAGCCCATGGCCTCCAGCCTGATCGCCTGGGTTTCTTCTGGAAAGCTGGCACAAGTGAGCCTGTAGCCTCTCAACCACAGGATATTCAACACAGGTCGCCCACATCCTGCATGATAACGTTTGTTATAACAACGACCAGGGTCACTTTAAAGAAACGGTGAATTTCATTGCATGTCAGGCTGGACCCACACCAGTAGGCTTGCTGTGAAGTGCTAACTGGGTTGAGCCCTTGCGGAGAGATGGATGGAGCAGTTGTGGATTATTATCAGCCTTCATCACCTACAATGCTCAGTGCTGTGAAAACTGAGATGCTGCTCTCCATATTCAGTAGCAGGAGACAAAATGCTTTTTAAGATAAGGTACCAAGGAACTTACAAAGTTTTAGTAGCTTTTGGTAGCAATTAAACAGGTCTTCCAGGATTGCAGTGCGCATTAGAAGTCCCTAAACTCTGCCTAAGGTGAGCTTATAATAGCTAAACCCCATTTTGCAACTTTAACAAAATGAGGATAACAATGTGCTCATATGTCAAAGGACCTAGAAAACATGAATTATATAAGGTGCAAATTCCCACATCATTAGAACTACTACAAATTAGGAGTTAAAGGCCAGCCTGTGCAAGCTGATGGGTGTCTTTCAAACACGGATTTTCTGATTAAAAGTTTCACTCCTGTAGTGCTGTAGTTCATACCCTGGTCTTGTTCACTGCTGCACTTGGGAATGCTGACTGACGACTCAAGAACTGTGGATTCAATATTTCATTCATTTAATCTTTACAGATCCTATGCAATCATTATAATTTCAAAAACATAAAGAGTAGTAGCTTTGCTTTATTTTTGTGCTCAGGAAGTTAAAGTTATGTTTCTCCGGCGGATTTTGTGCAGTTATATGTCAGCTGAATTTTCATGTACAAATGTATTCCCTAAGTTGATTTATCAGAAGACTTTAAATGTCAACTCACTATTCATAAGGAATCTTTTGTCTGCATTAAGAGCTGGCTGCTGTCAGTGATATTGGGTTACAGAGCACAAGAACAGCCAGCCAAAAAAAAAAAACAACCCAAAGTCATTGCTTGATTTGATTGTTATTCATTTTTAAGTACTTTCATTCGACTCTGATTGCTGTAGAACTTGTCTGCTTTATGCTGTATGTCTTTAAAAGGAGACATTGATGTTTTATGCTGTCTTAAGTGCTAACAATCATCACTGTTAATGAACACGGACTCATTAATGTCTAAATCATTCACAGCACAAGGGTGTTTCTTTCCCTCTTGAGTTTGCTTTTCCTGGGACAATTAATTTTTATATTAACTACTACATCTGTTTCCAATAGCATCCATGAATTTTAGTTTATCCTTTGGATCACAACACTAAGTTTTGCACAGTAAAGGTGGCATTTTTTAATCAGGAGAAGAGGTTTTAGAACCCCCCTCTATCCATAGAAATACACATTTTTATTTTTACTTTTTTAATCCTTAAATCTATGACCTATAGCTCTTTTAATTATTCCTTAAATGAAAGCTGCCATTATCAGTGTAAATAACATTACACTGTGAACCACGGAGAAAACAGATATACCTCTTGAGCACAGGACTATTAAAACTGACAGTATGACATGTGACATTATCAAATCATGTAGGAACAAGGTAAAGAAGGAATGATGTCATCATACCTGCTCTTATCTTAATTTTGGATCCTGAAGAACAATGTTTTTTTAAAAAAATGCTTTTCAGTGACATATTATTGTGACCATTTCAGGAGAAGCACAGCAATGCCAAAGACTTGGGCTGAAACCAAGCCCTAAAGTTTCTAAGGAAGAAACTGCATTTTCCTGAGAAAAATGAATACTCTCAAACTGCATAATCAACAAAAATATAAAATGAATAGTTCTCCTATATTGTTGGACAGTGCAGCATCCCTTCATCCTGCACAATACCCAGTAACTCCTGTGAAGCACTGGAATACCACCGAAACCAAACCATAATTGAATCATATGATTTTGATGGGGATGTCTGTTGATGATCAAATCACTCTTCCTATGCTGTGGACTTGGCAATTATTTGGTTTATGGAAATAAAAGGAACAATCTGTGGAACAGTTTTCAGTCTATCAGTCTGTTTTCCTCATCTTTGGCTCTTTCTCTCCAGGTAGAAATTGCCTTCAGATATGAGTACTCCCCTTTTATTTCCACAGGATTTGGATTCACTGAATATTCATAAAAAAGATGTGATAGCATCGCATTTTTAGTATCTGTCTTACTAAATAAAAATGACAAACAGCATCAGGTTACAGCAGATCGTAACATAGCTGGAGTCTGCTAGGTTCTGAGAGTCTGCCTAAACAAAGCAAATAGAAATGATAGCATTTGCAAGAGTGGTGCACATCAGGATACATCACACGCTGCAGCAATGCTGAACACACGTAGTTCTCTAAGCAACAGAACCAGATGAGAGTGGTTTCAAAGAGTTTTGTGGATTACTGATTAGATACTTTGATCCCTAATGAAGTATGAGATTCTCCTGTGGCTGGGCATTCGTAGTTCCCTCTTCACGTAAGCACTAAGCAGCAGACTGGAGCAGGGGAGGCAGTGTCACAACCAAAGAAACTTGCTTCCATATTGCTGCACCTTGGGTGGACTGACTTTATGAGAAGATGAGAAAACTGGGGGGAGTTCTTTCGGCATCTGAAATATTTTTATCATTTCTTCTTTCCAGGACGGGTTCACAGACCCTTTCTCTCATAGAAGCCATTAATGCCTTCTCTTCTACTCAGGCACCTACCGTACTGGAGCTTGGGCAGAGGAGTGGGCAGAGAGAGGGATATCACTATTCCTTTGTGAAATTTGGTTAGAACTGGCTGGTTGGTTCAGAAGTTATTRGATATGAATAGACACAGACACAGGCATTCACACTTTGATTGCTCAATGCTCATTCTTTTCAGGCAACTCGATAAAAAATGTGAAGGGAGGCAGAGGGAACAAGTAAATCATCTGCTTTCTGTATGAAGAGGTCTGAGTCTTAACAAGTTGCAGCTCCCTTCAATTTGTCTCTGATTTCTCACTTTATGGTTAACATAAAATTCTCCTAGTGAGGGAAGAAAAGAAAAAAGCAAGTCCCTGGGAAGCTGATTTTACTACACACAGCACTTAATGCATGTAGCTTTTCTCTGAATTTATTCCAAAAAAGTGGTTGCCGTTCAAGTTCTATTAAATATGTATGTATGTTTTATGAATGCAGCCCCTTTTTATCTCCTTCTTACAACTTTTCCTCCCTCCTTGTAGGATTTCTGCTGTCTGTGTTTCAAGAATCCAAGGCTTAGCTCTGGTAGGGAAACCTGGCTCAAACTTCTGAGGAAATTGCTAAGTTGTGAGAAAGAGCTGTGACAACATCTGTAGAGTGGAGCCGTGCAAGATAAGAAAGGTAAAATTGCCGGTGGAGGTAGGATTATTGAAACTGGGACTGTTAGTAGCTCAGGGATTCAGGAGGAAAAATGCCAACATGGAAGAGAAAAAACCCTAAAGGAAGAACAGGGAGGTGGCAGTGAACAACTCGGGAAGAGCCGAGATCCAGGGAGCAGCAGGGGCCAACCTTTGTGACTTTACCTGACTCAGGATCCTCCTGACCCGACCTCATTACTGACTCCCGCCTGGCTAGCAAGGAGTCTCTGAGTGTCATATGGGAAGGGGTAAAAACTGAGCACGCTAATGTTCAGCCTAGTTCTTTATTAGGTAGCTATCTTTTGTATGTGCCAAGCAATGAATAATTGCTATATACTTTAAAGCTGTATATATTAAGCTGTCGTAGTCTCTTTGCAAATAGCTAAAGGTGTCCAAAGCAATCCAAACATCAATTGGTTACATCAAACAGGTAATGACTTAGTCATGCAGAGTTTCTGAGGATGCCACCGAAAACAAAACAGGCCAAGAGCAACTGGTTGCAGAGCTTGAATGGGGAGAGACTTCTGAGGTATAGTTTCTAAGAGGAAAGGTGTTAAATGATCTGTACTATCCATTGCACGGTCCAGCCTTTGAAATCTGGCTGTTGAAGGGGAAATTCTAATTGTAACTGCTCAGCAGTGGTAATTTGTGAACGAGGAATGACCTGGCATGAAGCGCAAGAAGGCCCAATTGCAAGAAAGGGTTAAACTGGCTGGAAGCAGGAATGCCAGAGACAGAATGACTCCTTGCAAAGGAGTGAAGTTTCCCTTGGTGATAAGGTAAGAAACAGCCTCAGCGTTGTCTTGCAGACCATCCTGGAATGGGAAAACTCAGGGGCCGACTCAGGGGACACCTTTGGGCAGCAGAGCTGGGCGGAGGGATGGACCCACGGGGCTGAGGTGCCGCATGCAACCACTCTCGGGATTGGTGCTGGTGCAAGTGTATATGAGGAATCTGCTTGTGCCGCATCTTTGCAGACTCCATGTAGAACCATGTATTGCGGTAGGACTCTGCCCAATGCATTGTTCATTAAAGTTTTCTTTTACATTTAAGCACAAACGTGTGTTTAATTCACCTCGAGGGGTACTATAAAAATTCCCCAACACTGTATATGTTCCCTTTTCAGACTGGACCACTGTACCTTTTAACATTTCCTGATCAGTCAGAAGCAATATGGTAGCTGACGGGTAAGCTATTGTCCCAAACTGAAACTCTGAGCTGACACTTGGGAAACTTACACGTCTTCAACCAGCAGAAGAGCTGTGATGTGTGAAGTCTCTCTCCTCTACCTGAGAACTTCGCTGGAAATACAGTCTTCCTTGCATCAGCCCCAGACCTCTCACTAGATCCTGTGGGCCAGTGGCTAGGATTACTTATCCATATTACTGTCTCATCTTCCTATCATGATTTCTCCTTTTATGTAAAGACTCTATGATGTAAAACAAATGAACAGCTTTGAGAGCAGGGACTGAAACTTCCCACGGCAAGTACTTCATCCATGAATCCAGGTTATAAAGCCATTTTAAAATCTGGATGTTAACCAGTCCTTTTCAAAGAATACTTTATGTTCACCCAACTTTAGGAAGAATCCAAGCTCTGTGCCAGTCTTGCCTTAGATATCTAAATTTGGAAAAAAAAAAGTAAATTTCTTCTGGTTAATGAGATTTTTCTTTGCCTTTAACAGTGTTCCACCCAGTTTGTGGGGTTTCTAGAGAGAGGGCCCTTTTGATATAACAGTCCATTTGTCAGAGTACCTACCCAGGCAGTAGGATGCTTTGGGTTCAGTATAATACAACACTAGCATGGCCCTCCCATTCCTGCGGAACAATCAGACAAGAGACTGTAAATAAAGTGGGTGAAATATGTAGAAGAGTGAAAGCTCTATTAACTGTTCTCCCAAAGCTTGGGTCCATGCAGGATTATAAAAGTCACGGGGCAAGAGATGCGAAGAGTCAAAGGGAGTCAGACTTCACTTTGATGAACTTCTTTGGGACAGATCAAAACAGGGTTTCTACTTCTGGCTTCCTGGGGTATGAGTATATATTGACCATTTTATTAGGAAGCAGTCCTGGGAAGAGGACCCACTTTATCGTAGAAAGTGTTCACAGAGTGCTAAGTTTACAGCTCCAGTGAACAGACTGGACACCCAAATCAGCAAACTGCATGATGATACCATGGAAGTGCTTAACCTTTTTGTTCAAGTAACGGGAAACAGGTGGACCTGTTTTCTCTCTGCAGCTCTCCAGAGGCTGCTTAGCAAACTTAAGCAGTTCTGCTAAACAACCTGATCACCATTTGAAGCTAGATACATATAATGACAGGTCAACATTTAAGTTAGAAGGATATATTGGCAGAAATGATTTCTTCCTTGAGATGGTCTTGAAACTGCTCAAGTACATTCACGGGTGTAACACAGTCTAGCCTGTTATCCTTGTACACAGAAATTATTTCACACCGTTTTCCGCACATACTGCTTAATGCCAGTGAGTGAACTCCTTTTTTGCTTTTAACTAACTACCAAGTCATCCTACCAAATATATATTAATTGAAACAGCCTGTCTCCCTCTTTCAACAGCATTTAAAACCAGACCTAGCACAGGATTCTGCAGCGTGCAACCCCACCTAGAAGGAGTAAGTAGAGGATAAAAGAGGGAGGGGGCGGGGTGGGGAAGGTTAGGCTGACTAACAGTGCAAAGACCATTTCTGCTTGAATACTGATGAGCCAAGTTATCTATGCTGGCTACCTGCCTAACTATGTGGTTCCTGCCAGTGTTTCATTGCTTGTGCTGATCTTTGGGGAACTGTTATTGTATGAATGCTGCTAAATGATTTTAATCTTTATTTTAATTCTTGTTAGCTTTTAATATAATTGTAGAAGATAATTTGTGATCTGTGCATTGTCTGATTGCTAAAACCTTTGTGAGATAATAAATGAATATTAAAATTCCCTACAGGAATTTTGGAATTTAGTCAAAGGGCAGGCACCTGTGGGTGAAGGCTTACTGAACAGCAGCAAAGCCCTGCCACTGCCCTTGCTAGACATTCACACCGATCGCTCTGGTTGCATCAACATAGCATTCTTCATCCCTTCTCAGCCTGCGTAAGAGGCAGCTGTGGTCTTTGTTCTTGGCCTCCGGGCACTCATTCTGTTTTGACATCACCTATAATTGCATGGCCAACAGTGAACACTTACAAGTCTTCCCATGAGCTCAAATTCCCACAACAGAGCTCTGCCCATGCTCGGGGACCACAAAACACAGCTCCCTCCCCATGTTTCCTCTCTGCTCCTGATCACAACCCAGGGGTCCTCTCCATGTCAGTCACTCGGCCCGGGCTCAATTCTTCATCCTGGATAGACAGAGCCATGGCACAGGCCTGCCACTACCATGCTGTYGTCCATAATGCTAACTGTTTAGCCTGAACCAAATAGCATTCTCCAAAACAGTGATGAAGCACCAGCTAGAAGGGCCTGGCCAGGGCTAAGGGTGTAGCTTTTAAATGACCAGCCTATTTTAAGAGATGAGAACGTTTACTGTATGAATGAGGAACAGCGGTGTCACCAGGACCAGGGAACAGTCCCTGGCACTGTTCAATTACTAGAGCAGATGTAACCTGGAGGAGAGAACAACTCCAAGCAGACCTGGTCCTATAAATATCACCTAGCCTTCGTTCTCACCTGGTCTTCATCCCTTATCCGGTGGCTTGCTGCTTGGTAACTTTCCATCTGGCATTCAGATTTGAAAGAGCAGTTCCTCTACGTTCCAGTCGCCTTGGGGCACGCTGAGGGCATACCACACTTAGCTGGTGGCCGATGTTACAAATTAAAGAGCCGTAACTGGGAACCACTCCTCATGTTTAGCGTAGGCAGCAGGATGCAAGAAATGGTCATACAGCTTGCGTCTAGTCCTGGGAACTTTTTACTTCTGTTGACCAAGTAAAACTTCCATGGTCCTTTTTCTGGATGGGGGGAAGAGGTCTGTGAGTAAGGCACATCTACACTGTAGCGGCAAGTTTGGTTAGCCTGGGGTATGAGCAAAGTTGTGGGGCAGTCTGTAGATACCAATGTTAAGGTTCCCACAGGTTCTTGCCATCTTGCCTTCCCAACCACGTTTGGGATCTCTAAAAATATTCCTCAGCATTGGTAAAGGAGAAAGAAGAAGAACAGGTGAGCGCAGAAGAGAGCCGTCATAAGCACCACATAAAGATCTCTCTCTCTATATATATACACGTACACACACGTATAGTGTATATATATATTGTGTATATATATACACTACATATGTGTGTGCACATTTACACATACTCTAGCAGGTTTTGGATACTCTGATTTAGAAATTCCCCTTCCCTTCACGCAATCCTTGGAGCTCACTCACATGCTGGACTGACAAGCATGCAGCAGCAGAAAACCAGAGCAGGGCCATGACCGAGCCACAGTCCATCCCTGGGCAGCAGCCAAAACGTGGGTCAAGGGTTCAGCATCCCGACACAACCACAGCATTGTGTAAGTCAGAGCAGAATTCAAAAACAAAGAAGACCCGCCACAAAGCATATGCATTCATGCATGTAGAGACAAATACCACGTAATTCTAAACAGATTTTACGCTAAAAGATAATGTACTATGAGAGAAAATGTAAGCATGATTTTGGAAAGGTTGAATTGGCTGCGTCTGCCAAAAATACAGGTCAGGAAGGCAGGTTATCCAAAACACGTACAGCTGAATATTTTTCCTGTCCCATTATTTATTAAGAGCCAGGTCTCTTCCTAGTGGTAAGATGTCCCTTTATATCCCCTGGTCACTAAAAAAAGTTAAATATTTCAGTCTTAAATTTTTAAATATTACCTGTACCGCACCTCAGATGCCATTTACTGAGCGTCTGCCAGGAATCTGTATGAGATCTGTATACGGCAGTTGATGTGTTTATAAAGCTCTTCATCAAGCATAAAGAATTTAGATCTATCAATATAGAAAAAAAGGCTTCCAGAGTTACCACATAAGTCAGAGAAAAAAAAAGAGGAGTAAAATTATGTTTTTCTTTCTCATAACTGTCTTTTATTTATTATCTTTGTTAATGTCGTCAACGCATGTAGGCCCACTGCTCTGCCCTGGTTGCTGTTGCAGCACCGTGTCAGGCAGTCTGCTCGCAGCACCTGCTGTGTTTCAGTTACAGCTAGATGGAATCAACAAAGCTGGCTATCCTGTTTATTTCTATTTTGTTCATACAATCATGTTCAGAGACCTGAACAATGTAACACCTGTCGTATTCATATTTATTTTTGCCTTGGATAATCTTTAATTTCTTACTACCCCAACAGCACTCAGAGATTTTAATTAAAATAAAATAAAAATAAATCCAAGGCATATTTAACTACGTCTGGTTTAATCATATATGAGCATGTTTATAGGATAGACTGAAGCATAACACAGAGGTATGCAAACTAGCTTTAAACTGGATGGATAAAATCATTCTGCTTTGGCAGCACGCAGGTCTGGTATTTAAAAGCTACAATACACTAGTCAGAAGAGGCTAAGGCTCTTTTCCCACAGCATCTGGGAGAACAGGGAGGAAAAAAGCAACCACAAAACCTAAACTGAGACTAGCTGTTATACGTCTATTGCTGTCTTCTACTTGAAGAGACGTATCTATGCACAGACGCACACATGACCCATTTATCCACCTGCCTTTGACCAGACCGTTAGTTCATTAACTGCAGGTGTAAGATGCGGAGGCTGAAAACAGGGATTTGAAAGAACACGTTGCCCCTGGTTGCTGCTGCAGCAAAGCCTGCTGAGGAAAGGTGGACTATAGCGGGTGGACTGCAGGAGGAAGCTGCCACGTGCAAGAACACGGAGAAATCCTACCTCTTCCTTCGATCCCCGCTTGCCTGCAGGGACTCGAGCTGTGGTTTGGAGTAGTGTTTACGTTTGCAAAGTCTACCATCGCAAGAAAGAAGCTGTTATTTCAGCACCCCTGGGTCAAGGCTAGGCAATCAGACGAAAGTGGTTAAGTTACTGGAACCTGGTTTCAATTTCAAAACTGATGGGGCGATATATCACCTCAAATTGAAAGCAAGCTCTTCTGTTCTCTCAGATAGGGCTATTATTTAAACATTTATACACTGTGCTTAGAGGGTTCTTTCCACTGATCATGAGATTTTGAACAACCTTGGTGTTCATGTACAGAATAACTCAATTTCTGGCATTCAGAAATAAAATTTTATGCTTCGTTTTTTGGTGGGTTTTTTTTTGGGGGGGTGGTGTGTTTTTTTGGGCTATGGACTCATTAGTTTAGTATCAATTTTACAGTACAGGATTACATAGATTCTATGGTTTTCCTCCAGCTTAATGTGTAGCTGTCAAAATCATACTGATAAGAGCGTTAGCTATACTAATACCTGTTGTACTGCAAATGAAAAAAAAAAAAAATCCATTAAGTTTGCAGCATATACTATGTCACCATTTGACAGCTTGCCCATTCACAAGACACCAGAAATTAGACTGGGAACTTCAGTTCAGACCTGACTCACAGAATCACAGAATAATCAAGGCTGGATGGCACCTCTGGAGATCACCCAGTCCAACTCCTCTGCTCTTGAAGGGACAGATAGAGCAGGTTGCTCAGGACTGTATGCAGTTGGGTTTTGAATGTCTCCAAGGATGGAGACTCCACAACCTCTCTGGGCAACCTGTTCCTGTGTTTGATCATGCTCGCAGTTTAAGGAATTGTTTTCCTAGTTTTAAACAAAATTTCCCCTTTTTCATTTTGTGCCCGTTGCCTCTTATCCTGTACCTGGGCCACTGATGACAACTCTTTGAGCCTGGTAGTTCAACCAGTTTGCAGTCCACCTCCCTGCCCATTTATCTAGCCCATGCTTCATCAGCTGTCTATGAGAATATTACAGAAGACAGTGTCAAAAGCCTCCCTGAAGTTGAGAAAAACAACATCTAGTGCTCTCCCCTTGTCCACCAAGCTAGTCTTACCCCACAACAAAGCACATAATGCTAGACAAATTTTTAAAAAGTGCTTCTATCACAAAAAAAACCCCTGTATCTGAATCTATCCCAAAAGGCCAATTTGAACTTTACAAAAAGTGATAGTAATATCATAGTTAACCTTTTCTAACTGACTAGTACAACTCCACACAGAACCGGACAATGTAAATTGGTTCTATTCTGGGAAAGGTTGAGGACAAGAGCGTGGAATACACAAGCCCTCACACCATACGYGCTCATTTTGTGTGTAACAACCCTTCTTTTTTCTCTGGTATCTTATTTCTGGCAACTTCCTCTTGAGAGTTGAAAGTCCTGAAAACTGTATTTTACTTTGTGTATGATACATGACATAGGAGAAAACTGAACTCTGGTTCATAGTTTTACATAATTCCTCTGTCTGCAGCATTAGCAGAAGAATGAATTGAAATATATTTTGTCACTAACATAGTGACAAATATACATGTTGAAATACTCTTGTTATATCAGTTTTCAAATACAACCACATGCTTAGGCATTCTACATCTTTCTACGTTCTTTGTAAGAAAAAATGAAGAACGTTAATGCTTGCAGTTTGAACTTGAAATTATCTATGTTCTTTCAAAATAATCTTCCCCAAAATTCCCCAAAAAGAAAGGRAAAGCTACAGCTGTTGAAAACATCCCAATAAAATGCTAAATATATTTTCTCTAAAATAAAATAATTTCAAGACAGATGCCTTTTAATTTCCTTACTTCTAGAAAATAACATGGAGAAACATTTTAATCATACATACAAGCTCCACCTTCACTGTTAGGTTTGTATAATAATTCAACCTTACAGACTGTTCCCTCATTCCTATCCACTCATAGCAAAAGGTAGTACAGTAAAATTTTATAGGCCCATCTACTGTTCTGTGGTACAACAGCTGTTACCAGCTGGAGATGCTTTATGCTTGGTTGAACTGACTATGTTAAAAGGCATTTCCCTAGTCACCTTCAAATGAACATTTTTTTCTCCTTCGCAAGAAATTTTATAACTTGCAACTTCAAGTCCCACTTTTGAAAGAATTCAAACTGAAATTACATATGGGTTGGAAAGATTAAATGACTGTTTTGGTTTTTTTTAACAGAAAGATTGAAACTGAATACTATAAAAAACAGTGTGTCAGCCTCACTAGCAAACTAAAGAGCTTTTTAAAATCTGTCAAGACATCATTAAATCGGGGTGCCATAAATGGAATAATACACCTTACCTGTCATTTACCATAGCTGACAGAGATTTTGACTGATTTCTTTTCACCTGAATAAATGGACCTTCTGCTTTTCAAAGATATTCATGCAGACTCTTTCAAAACATACAGATGTACTATTTCAGGGAAGAGTAACTGGAAATTGAGCAACAGGGACCACACAGTTTTTAAGTGTTTCACCAAACAGATGTACTATGGTAAAAATTTATAAGCTTTCCACAATTTTTTAATTCAGTCCTAGAAAGAAGTTCACATCCAAACTAAATATCAGATGAATACCAGAGGGGACAAGGAAAGGAGGTTCTGTGAGGGGTGAGGATTTCCATAAAGAAGAGAGGCAAGGAAGCCAGGTTTCTTTCGTTCAATTCCCCGTAGTATCAAGAGATGCAAGCGGGCTGCTCCGCAAGGGGAAGCATGCTGGGAGCCAAGGGGACAGCAAGGCGGGCACGAGGCAGCGTCTTCACCAACAAACGGCACAGTCCCACCATACGAGTCCCACCCAAGAAGCTGAGCAAAGCAGGCCCGGTGATGGTAAACTTGGCCAGCTAGTGGTGGCTAGGTAAGCCCATAGTGATGAAGTAGGTCCAACGTCAAGCCAGGAAGTCAAGTCAGTGGGTGAGGATTGGGATCAGCTAGGTACACGGTCAAGCACAGCTGCAAGATAGTTACAGTGAGGACCAAGACCAGGGGCCTGAACTAAAACGCAGCTTCCAAGCTGATCGAAGGAGGTCCCTAGCAAGGCTTGTCACAACTCTTTCTGCACACAGCAATTTTCACAGCTGTCTGAGCAAGGTAACACAGCTACACCACTGAAGAGCTGGCCTTGAGCACAGGCAGTCATACCCCAGGAGGAGGCAGGTGCACCGAGGGCTCTGACAGCTCCTTCCTATCTATGAAGTTCTCATACACTAGAAATCCTACTCATGTGTGTGGTTGAAATAGTTTCCCTTGGAAGTTAACATTGTTGGTGTATGCCAAATATCAAAATAAATTGACGACATAATTTAGCTAGACAGGTCAAATATGTGAATCATCCTTGTTCTTCAAAAACAAAGAAAATATAAATTAACTACAAGGGGATGGTTTTCATTAACTCTTTAAATAATAATGATTTTTCATCGTATTTTATGCAAAACACCATTTATAGGCTCCTGCCTAATTAAAGTATTCATTTAACTAGTTAGTGATCATTTCATGCAGTATTTATGAAGACCAGTGTATATGAAAATAGATACCATCTCGTGTTGACTCACTGCAGCTTCCTGCCTTTTCTTTCTCCAGCAATTTATTTTTCTGAAAGAAAGGGGAGGAATTTGGTTCTGATATTCAATAGACTTACAATAAAGTAGAGTCGCACAGAGAGACCCAAGGCTACCATAATACTACAGCTAAGTTGTAGCAAAAAGAGAGGGAAGCCTTTTTTCATCCATGCAATTGAGCTTCCCCAGTGTTACTACTTACAATATTTTAAATGTGAAATTGCTAGGAGAATACATCTTCAACACACAGTCAGCAGGTTGCAATCTGTTGTATACGCAGCGTTACCTTCAGTGTTGTTAGCTTTCAGGTCTTCAAAGGATAATTAAACAGTTAATAGTATGATATTTTGCAAGACTCTGTATTTTAAATCCTATCTGCAGGTGCAAGAATAACATCTTTTTAAGCCCCTTAAAATGGCAAGAATGTCAATTAGTTATTTTCAGTGTACAGGCACAAGCAGAGGAAATGTGAAATAAAGCAAGAGGGCCGATTAAAGTTGTGCTGATGTGCAAACACCTAACAACTAGTCAAGGCTTTCTTGCTCTCCCACTGGTGCACAAACCACTCACTTTCTAGAAAGCAACCCTACCCTCCCCACCCCAGTGAATCATTTTTCTTCAAGTGTTTAGGTTTCATCTCATTCATAGTGGTTTGCTTAACAAGGCAGGCACATTCCAAGTGGATTTAGAAGAATGCAGTAAGTTATCCTAGGAATAAATAGCCCTTGCCAATACCATATTCCACTGCCTTCTGAATGTCAACTGCTTATGATTTTGGCTTCTTACATTCTCGTATAATGATAGCAGAGGCAACAGGTGTGAGGTAGGAGCCATCCTCTATTGCCTTGCAACAGCCATATTTTCATCCATCAGCATATGAAAAGGGTATAAAAGAGCAGTAACAGCACTTGGCACTTGCTTTATACCTGACATAAATGTCTACAGTATAAGCAAGTCATAGTCTTTCATTTTACATCAGATGTGAAACTGAGGTGTATATTCTAATGTATGAGAACTGAGAACTAGAACTATGAACTAGAACTGAGGCAAAGTACAAAATAAGACAAGCTAAAACAGCATGCTGCATCTGCAAGGGTGGGGTTTTTTTATTTGTCAAAAAGTAAACCTTCAGTACACTGTGTACTGAGGAGTCAGTAAAAAGAATAACAATTTTGCTGGAAAGTAACCAGTTCTAGATTCCCCAGCCTTGCATAGCTTCAAGAGAACAAAAGACAACATGGAATTAATACTTTTAAAATACATCTCTGTAGATAACATTTAGATCTCAAAGTGAGATATTTGATAATGTCTCAAGAGTCAGCTGTAATTCATATTTGCCTTTTTTTCCTTTTAACTTTCCTAACCAGGATCACCTAAAATACATATTTTACTAAAACCCATTTAAGAGAAATCTGTGTGGGTACGAAGACAAACGCTCTTTTAATTTTCTATTTATAAATCAGAATATATGACATTACACAGAAGAAGCCCAAAAAGTTAAAACTGAAGTATTATGTATCACACACACCAATTTTCTACTTGAATTATTAGAGGAAAAATAATGCACTGTCTTTCAATATATACTATTTTATGCATACAAAAACTATTCTGCTTTTTAACAATTTATATGGTGGCTTAAGAGAAGTGGTTATTACATTTTACCTATTTAGTATATTCCAAATAATAAGGGAGCTCCTAATGCTTACACTAACTCGTAAGAGATAAGAATAAACTTCCTTCCAATTAGCCTTTCATGTAACATTTCCCAATTCTTTTTACATTTTTTATATCAACACAACCACAAAAAGCATTGAAGAAATAGGTCAGCCAAAAACTGGTTCTGTGTGATCAGCCCAACAGCAGTTCTGTTTGATACCAGTATTGAGATAACACGAACTGAGGCCTGAACCTTTCTCCCCTCAAAGTTAATGCATAAATTATCTAACAGAGTAAAATCAGAAACTAAGTTTTGTGTTTTTCAAAAGAGTTCTCTCTCACTTAAAAAAACATACCATGCAGACTTTAAAAATATATTTTATTTAGTAATTGAAAAAAAAAACCAAAAAACATTGAACTGGATATTTGGAAATTAATCTTACATTACTGAAATAGCTTATGAAACATTTTTTGAAAGATAAAACTGACAGTTAAGTGTAAAAGCCTAGCTCTGTCGTGCTTCACGGTTTAACTTTGACTGTAATGAGCACAGGAGGTTATTGCAGTTTTTAAATAATTGATTTGCATTTTACAGATATATAGGTCATTATCAATTTATTAGCACCTCAATCAGAAGTTTAGGTTCTATTTTACAATGGTTATTTACACAAAGAAACATGGGATCAATGCAATATCCTAAAACCAAAGTGATACTGAGGCTGTGTGGGGCTCTGCTAAAAACAATGTAAACTAATTAAAATAGTACAGACAAGGTTTATAAATTACTGAATTCTGTAGCATATGGAATACACACAAAACAATTCTACAAAAACATGAATGTGATTGTAAATTGATAAATAAACAATATGTTAAATAGTAAAATCCCCATAAAATAGTAAATTATTGTCTCCATTCTGAACAATGGAGGCAAGCACTATTAATAGCTAGGAATTCTCTCATGTAAAATATTA
Source organism: Phoebastria nigripes (assembly GCA_035582835.1). Classification (NCBI taxonomy): domain Eukaryota; kingdom Metazoa; phylum Chordata; class Aves; order Procellariiformes; family Diomedeidae; genus Phoebastria; species Phoebastria nigripes. The sequence continues at coordinate 889,876 of JAYKAV010003154.1, forward strand.
GATCTCTCCTGAGACCTGTCTGTGAAGTAAAAGGCTTACATTATTTATCTGGTGGTGTTTTTTTTCTCTCTTCCAACATAGCTTAGCATCCTCTTGCTTCCGCAACAGTGTAATTAAAAGCCTTCCTCTAATTTCAACAATACAGTGTTATTCTTTAGCCAGAGCCAGCTTTAAACAGACATGAAAACACACAAAAAATTTAAGGCAACCTCATAATATCCAAGTCCAATCACGCCAACAAGAATGCTTTCGCTCCACGCTTAAAAACTACTTTAAATTAAGTACTGATTTTCATTCCTGGGGACTCCTTCCTCCACTGACTCTGTTACCCACAGCTCAGATACAATTTTAAATTTTTTCCCAAATGTTCTCCTGAGTGCTTTCACCTCTTTTACCCGGGAATGATCTTCTCCTATAACAACATGGGAGACGCCCTCTTCAAGGTGAGAGACTACTTTTGCACCATAAAAACGGAGCTCCAAAGCTCTAATTGATAGCGTTGTTCCATGGATTTTGGTTCTGGGCTCATTAACAACAGCATAACAGTCCACATAAATAGTGTTTCCTCTGAACATACTGGGCTGACAACTGTTCCATGAATAGCGTTCTTCTAACTCTGCAATCGTGTCCAAAGGCATCACCTTATTGTCTTTCATTCTTGAGAACACCTCCCTGAGTTGTGCAACATCTGTGTCTGCTGTGTAGCTGTCTCCATAACAATCATACTCACGAGCAAAATGTTCTTTTGTGTCAGGAGACATGTGAATCATAAAGGCTGGCTGCCAAGGCACCAGCATTTTGGTTTGAAAACACTGAAGGAGCCACTCTGCCCTCACCACATCGTATTTGTTGGAAGCAATGATGTTTTTCACTCTGACATTCTCAGCTCCTACAATGACACAGTAAGTCTCCGGCCCCGGGTTCTGTACCACGCTGCCACCACATTCGGCTATTCTGCTTTCCAGTTCAGACTTTGAGTATTTTCCCATTCCTGTCATAACACAAAACTCAACATCTTCAAATACATTTGAAACCTTACTTACATTAGAAAGATCAGGAGCTTTAAATTGCTCAGCTATTCCAATTATCTTCCTCACCTTTGATACCGTTTTCCTTTTTTTCTCTTGCGGCTCATCATACTCGTCTATATGAAGGTGCTTAGATGCCAGCTTCCCTTCTGCTTTGCTTCTGAGGTCTTCTAACATGTCTGAAGTCATGCACTCGTACCATTCTTTGTCCTCTCTTATCTTCTCAATTCGGGGGAATCTCAAAGTACACTCAGTTTTGTACATATCACTGTTAACAATCTCGGCTGCCTTGATCTGAACTATGACAGAGTTGCAAGGTTCAATGTACATTTCAGGTTTCTCAGTTCCACACAAAATATTACAGGGAGGGTCCTTCCTATGGTAGGGCTTCCAGTGTTTAGCCAGTTTCAAACCTAAATCATACAATTCCTTCATAGTATAGCCAGAGCCAACACGACAAATAGAGTGGAAAACGGTAGGTTTTTCATTTGGAGGGGGCGTCTCTGCAATAGCGCACAGAAAATGAGACATCATTCCACCACGTGAGCCCTTTCCCCAGTAACCACCAACAATTAAAAGGTCTAGTTCATCCATCAGCCCGCTGACGTATTCTGGCTTGATTTTTAACCAGCCTTCCCCACGTTTGTCAGGCTTGTAGGTGGACATGGGATCTTTCACCATAATCCCTTCCTCTCTGTTATCTATTGCTTCATTTAAAGCATCAATTACTTCTTTTCTCGTTCTGGCACTTTTTTTATGTACAACGTGTATCCTGCCTGTTACTGGAGTAAATACGCTACTTAAGATTTCATATCTTTTGCTTAGTACTTTGTGACCCAATTTCTGATCGTTAACCATCAATACATCAAACACACAGAAGCACGTCTGCAGATCAGAGTCCTCCACCATTCTTTTTATGTCAAATCTGTTTCCTTTTTGCATAAAGGTTTGCGTCTCAGGATTGTAAGCCATCATTTCACCATCGAGAATGCAATTCTGTATATTGCTCTTAAATACATTATGAATAAATGGCGTTAATGAACCATCAAGGGGGGAAGCACCAAACTGCTGAGTATAGTCAAACCCATTTCGGGAAAAATATTTATACACATCTCCATCTTTGTGCATCTGCATACGCTCACCATCCAGCTTAGTTTCTATGTAGAATATCTGGTTATTCATTTGTTTCTCAATTTGCTGGACATCAGCAATAGCAGCAAGCATTGGTTTAAAGGCAGAAAACAACATGATAGAAACATCACTAAGTGAGACAGAGGGATCATGCAGTTGTCTGCAAACTTTTTCCAAATCAGTTGTGACGTTGTGTAATTCAACAGCATCAGGATGAAAAATGGAGAATATAGTTTGTTGACTAACACCAAGCTTCAGATCCTTTATAATCATCCGGATGAGCCATTTTTGTTCCAGTGCTGTGCTCTGGGTAATTAACTGAAGAAGACTTTTCTTTAACAGACCTTTGTTTTTAGCAGCATTATTATTAGCTATTGCATCTAAGTGTTCATTGACTTGTTCTATTGTCAGTCTGCCTTGTTTTGGGCTCCTAGGTTTTAGCACAAAGTATGCAATCATTGCAAAATCTCCAGCATCTCCACGTGAGCCAGCAGGTGTTCTGTAATTTAAAAGCTTTGCAGCATCTTTTCCATCTTTTGGTAAATTAAGCAGTTCAATATACAGCTTCGCAAGCATAGTTTCTTTAATTCCATACGCCATCCTTTCTCTTTCCAACTGCGGAAGAATAAGTCGCATAGCTGGATAAAAAGAATCCGCGACGTCTTTCTCTTTTTGATGAAGAGCATCATGGAATTTTCTCCAGGAATCCAGGAAATCCTTGAAATACTTGGTTTTCTCCGGACGAGATTTACATGTCTGTATTCGCTCCAGAGTAGAACACAGATCTGCAAAAGGGACGTGAGAGGCCACCGTTTTTTTAGAAGGCTGCGAAGCAGGTGCGGAAGCCATCAGAGTCCGTTTTTCACTAAGAACAAAAAAAGTATATGTTTGTAGAGAAAGAAAACGCCAGCATGTTATTCTGTCTCGAAAAAAATATTTCTAATTAGGACTTACTGATTTTTCTCATTTTTCTAATTAGGCTTTTAACTGTTATCTTTACTTAAGGGTCACCGGCTGGCACCACCATCCTTCGTTATGGGTGAAACTCAGCAGCCAGGCTGCGACACTGCAACGCCGGCACCACCTAGGCGAGAGGACTAGAAGGCAGGAGAAGGCACGGCGCAGCCCTCCCGCTGCTGCGCAGGCGGCACCTTCCGCTGCTCGGAGACCGATTTTCGCCGCCGCCCTCCCCCGGAGCACAGCCCGCCCTGACACCGCCCCGCCCGCGGCCCGCTCCTCCCCCGCCTCCGGCCGCCCGGCAGCTCCCCGGCGGCTGAGGAGACCCGCCGGGCCCACCCCGCTGAGGGAGCGGGATCCTACGAGGCCGGGTGCCGCTCTCGGTGGGGGCGCAGCGGCCTCCCGCCGGCAGCCTCCACACCGCCCGCCGCCGCACCACACCGCTACGGCGTTGCCATGGACACGGGGCGGGGGGGAACGGACACCACCCGGGGGGCACCTTCCGCGCCGCAGCGGCCGCCCCCTCCCCAGAGCGGACGAGCGGGAAGACGGGGACGGACGGGACGGCGGAGGAACGGCCACCCCCAGAGGAGACTTACGCGGAGCCGGGGGTACCCGCGGAGCCCGGGTCGCACCGGCCGCCCTCCGCCCCGGAAGAGGAGGAGCGCCCCGTTGACGCCGCGGCCCTCGCCTCCTCCTYCCCCGGGTGCAGTGGTTCCGGCCGCGCCTGCGCAGTTACCGCCGCAGCGGGGAAGCGCTGGCGGAGACCGGCACGGCAGTGCCCGGGGCGGGGAAAGGCGGGGAGAAAAAGGAGGGCGGGCGGACCCTGACCCGGAAGCGGAAGCTGCGGCGGGCGCGACTTGCTGTCTTGGAGGGAGCGGTGGTTGAAGTTGCGCGTCGGGGTCTGCGCTGGCCTGAGGCACCGCCGGCGGCAGCCGCCGCGGCCGCGCGGGAGGATGCGGCGGGTGGGTCTCGCCTCGCCTCGGGCCGGCCCCGCCCCGCCTCGCGGGGAGAGGGGGCGGTTGGGGTAGGTGCCGGGCCGGGCCGGTCCCGTCCCCGCAAGGCCGGGATGGGTCGGGCGGGAGCCGGGTCGCGCCCGCGGGGGCGTGGGAGCGGGCCGGGCCGGGCCGGCAGCTTCGGTTTTGATTTGGTGTTTGGGGTCTCGCCGTGACTGAGCGCGGCTCTTCCCTGGGCGGGAGCGGGTGGCAGGCGGGGTGCCGTGCCGTGGGCGTGTGTGGCTCCTGTGCCCGCCTTTCGGGCCGTCGCCCCCGAGGAACTGCTGCGTTGACAGCGCCGTTAAGAGTTCCTTCAGGTGCCTTCCTGCGAAGCCCTGGGAGAGCTTCTGCATCGTCGCAGCAAGACCTTGCTCTAGGGTTTCGTTTGTCTCCGCTGCCATAGGGAACAGTTTCTGCAAGTGGGGGTGCTTGTAGAAGATGGGGCGGATGATGACACCTTTCACGTTGCTTAATGTGCCAAGTGAATATATTGAAAAGGCGAGGCTGAGCAGGATGTTTCTTTTAGGTAAAAATGGAAATAATTTAACATGCTTGGAAAGTAATATGTTTTGGGAGCCCATGCTCACTAGAAAGCTGAGGCTCTAATATGATAACCGTCCTTGGTTTGTTGTTGTTTTGGTTTTGTACACAGTACTGTCATAATTCACAACATGCTTGTAAGGTTCATTAAGATTTGTCAATTGGGAGGGGAAGTGTAATAAGGGGAAAGTTAAGGGGAAAACACTTTCAATTATGAATATGTACCACTTGATGCAGAGCTGTGGAAGTTTGCTGCTTGAAATAAGTAGGAGAAGTGGCTCACTGATTTTAAAAGCCAGAGCTCTTAAATGTCTGACACTTAGTTGTTCTTACTCTGCTTTTTCCTTGATTAGGAGTAGCTACTTCGCTGTTTTAACTTTTTTTTTTTCTTTAATGAGTAAGATTTTAGTACAAAGTCTATTTTTCCTGTCCTTACTAAACTTGTAGGTTTTCTTCCAGATTAGTTCCCCCTCTGAAATTAATTTTTTACAGTTGAGGACTTAATATTTCTACTTACAGAAGTTTTCTGAATAAATATAAGTAAATGTAAAGCTTGTGTAAATCTTGTCTGTGTCTGGAGGAGGTGGAGTGTAGGTGAAGGAAGTGCAGTAGAAAGAAACAGATGTCTTCAGATATTTCTCTGTGTTCTTAAGAAATGCCTCATTTTGTTTGTTTGTTTTGAAACTCTGAAATCCGAAGGATTGCAGTGAGTGTTAAAACTAACTTCTTTTTTTTAAAGCTTTTTAATGAGAAAGCAGCCGTTACACACCTGAATGCTCTTCTTAGCACTAACTTTAAGGCTGCTCATAGACTAAAAGTTAGCTTTAAGGAAGCAATGTAAATCTATCATAACTTTGTTGTTATGCACTATGTATGTTTTATACTGTGTGTTGTATGTATAGTCCAAGATATTTCGATGTGATTCTTGAACTTCTTTATAAGATGTTGCTTTCAAGTTTATCAGATGTTTCAAAAAAGAGCTGAGCTTGATAGGAAGGGTATGAACATGGTATGCATGGCTTCATCAGTAAAGCAGATGTAACTTTTAGGGGTATTGGCTTTTAGCACTTCTTAATTTTCTTTCAAGTAACTGAAGACAAACAGTAATTATGTGTGTAATTCAAAAGCAATTTTACTCAAAGTTCATAAATGGAATTGTCTTTCAGGCAGAGATGAAGCCTCGGAAATCATCACATCCAAAGGTAAATGTTTTGTAGTGTGATTAGTGTATGAAAATAGCACTTTTTAGTATTAAAAATGTAGACAAAGACAAAAAATACAGCAGAATTTGTGGCAAATACAAGAGTAATTTCAACTGCCGTTCAAAATGAATGAAAAATTGTTCCCAAGTACTTTAAGTATGCACTTGAGTTTTTATGATCTTCAGTTGGTAATGACATTAACCATTTAAGAATAGCATTAGGGTACAGCATAATTGAAATGTCTTGATCATAAACACTTTATTTTTTTCCTCACAATTTTTATTGTTATGAGTGATTTGTATTTTCAGTAGTTACTTGATTATGGGATTTGTAGCTCATCTGATAGAACACAGAGGTCTGCAATAATTCCTGGACTGTGGATTCAGCAGTGGAGATGTGTAGATACAGATGTGTGTGTGCATATCTACATATGTGGCATAAAATTGAAATTCATCACTTCCAAATTTCATTTCTGTTTTGAGAGGCAATACAGTTCTGTGGCTGTGTAAAGTGAACTGGTCTTTAATGGCCTTTCAGCCAAAGGCACAGTAGGAGTCTGGCTAAGTCTTACTTTCGTTAGATCTTAACATTGAATTGGGCCACATTGCTGTTCTTCTGTATTAATYGTTTCCACCATAGAACTTTGTATTTCAACATTGTCTTCTACTTGTCTCTTAAGTTTACAAGCATCATCAAAAAAACACTTGTAGGAACCACCAGCATTCACAAAGGCTAGCTTTTCTAATGCAGCATTATCAGAGGGACAGGAGGAAATGTGAAGCAGATAGATGCTAGAGGAAAGACCTCTGATCATATTTGTGACTAAGAAATCATCTGTGAGGAGAATGCCAAGGAACTGAGTATATATAGTCTGGAGAAATTGAAGGTAGGTTACATATTTGGAGGTTAATAAACATTGAACTAGAAGTAAAGAATTTAAGTTACTAGGTCTCCCTTCCTGTTAAGTGTTAGGAAATCTTTTCTAGTAGTAAGAGTAGCGAAGAACAGCTTATGTAGGAATTTCCGTTAATGTAAGAGTTACCTAGGAAAACATCTACCAGGTAAAACTAATGGTTCTGCTCTTGATGACTGTATATTTGTCACAGACATTGACTTTCATGATGATGTAGTTTAACCCCAGCCAGCAACTCAGTACCACACAGCTGCTTGCTCACTCCCTCCCAGTGGGATGGGGGAGAGAATCGGAAGGGTAAAAGTGAGAAAACTCGTGGGTTGAGATAAAGACAGTTTAACAGGTAAAGCAAAAGCCACGCACGCAAGCAAAGCAAAACAAGGAATTCATTCACGGCTTCCTGTCAGCCGGCAGGTGTTCAGCCATCTCCAGGAAAGCAGGGCTCCATCACGCATAACGGTTACTTGGGAAGAAAAACGCCATCACTCCGAACATCCCCCCTTCCTTCTTCTTCCCCCAGCTTTATATGCTGACCACAATGTCCTGTGGTATGGAATACCCCATTGGCCAGTTGGGGTCAGCTGTCCCAGCTGTGTCCCCTCCCAGCTTCTTGTGCCCCCCCAGCCTCCTTGCTGGTGGGGTGGGGTGAGAAGCAGAAAAGGCCTTGACTCTGTGTAAGCACTGCTCAGCAGTAACAAAAACATCCCTGTCTTATCAACACTGTTTTCAGGACAAATCCAAAACATAGTCCYATGCAAGCTAGTGTGGAAAAAATTAACTCTATCCCAACCAAAACCAGGACACATGACAAGATTAAAGAAACAAAAAATCTCCCTTATGCTTGTTTTCATAGCCTCTAACTTAGTTTAAATAATCAGCGGTTATAAAATACTGTTACTGTGTATGCTGTAAAATGGGATGTGACTTCTTGTTGTAGGAAAACCTTGTCATTGGCAAAGTTATGACAATTACTTGAAATACAGTGCTTCAGTATAACGTTCCTTCAAAAAAACAAGTTTTTTTTAGTGAAGCAAGAATGATTTCCAAGGTTAATATTTTATCTAGGAGATTTGAAAAGGAAATCTGTAGAGAAACCTTATTTCTCTGGCTGAAACAGAACTTCCACTAGCCTGCCACTGGCCAACTTGCTGACTTCCCTTGGTTCCAGCATCTCCATCTGTAATACATGGATGATGTTTCATGCCATCTCTCTGTAGAGCTGTGATACTTCTAACAGTAGAAGGCAATATAATTGAGATAATCCTGTTAAACAGTCAGCCATTAAAAAAAAAATTAACTAGTCATATTTGCAGATGACAGAAATGGATTAGAAAGTTCTCTTTTAGAAGACATAAAGGGGTGCACACTTCTTGCCTTAACTGGGACATCAGGCAGTTATGGAGCAAGTCCGTAAGTGGCTTTTGTAGTCTAGGAACAGAAGTAGTCTTGTCTAGAAAGAGAAACAAGCTTGTCCAGGTGGTGGGTCCACTCTGTTTCTCAGGTTGACCAGCTCAGACATCAAAGTCTAAATATATTGTTCTCCCTCTCCTTCTCTATTCCCTCCCCAATCTTTCCCTGATTATTCTGGCATCCTATTAGTCACAAAAATTAGAGATGCAGGAGAATCGCAACACGTGCTCTTCATAATTCAACACAGAGTTCTTGCATCGTGAGATGTTATATTGTAAACTGTTTGAAAGGTTTATAACTTCCCATCCAGCACACCAGTAATGGGAAATGAAGAGCAAGAAGGGGGGTTTTTGTGTTGATTTGTTTTTCGTTGTTTGGTTGGTTTTTTKGGGGTTTTTTTTGTGTGTGTGTTTTTCTTTGTGTGTGTGTAGTCTTGCAGTATGTTGAGCAGTCTCAAATCTCATACACTTCAAAAAGTGGTGAGGAACACCTTACCACTTACTGAAAATTACTATATTAGCTTACCCTTTTTATTTATGTTCTTTAAGTGGAAATCTGGTTCTGCTTGTATCATTTTCAACTGTTCAGGTCAAACAAGATAATGTTTGGAAGCCCTGCTACTTTGGGCTCCATAGAAGGCGTGGTTTGTAGCTTTATTGAGAATGAGCTTGTATTGACTTGGTTTAGAGTCTCTTCTAGGCCTGTGTGCTTGTTTGAGAAACCATCATTTTCCTTTCTAGTGATCTTTCAATTGGTATTGGAAGGAGGCGGGGAAGAACCTAGGAGAAACTTGTATCTTAGTTCTCTAGCTAGCAAATCTTGCAGTGAGATGTGAAGTAAGAGACATGGTCTGATTCAAGCCTGGAAATGGACAAAACTAGTGAAGTTTCACGTAGCTGGGAAGAAAACTTTAATAGTCAAGTAGATGTTCATTAGCGCAGAGTAGTCAGATTTACTTAAATGTGTAGGTGAGTGTGAAGCGTTTGTGGCTGTGTAGTTTACCCTTCCTGCTAACCACCATATGTTGAGTTCTAGTTGTAGGATGCATTGGTTTTGCAACTCCAGTAGCAAAGTTTTTATATATACCTATATATATATCAGAAGTAATCACACAGCAGCAGTATCTCAGTAGTACAGCATTTTGATAATATTATCCTACTGAAATGAAACTAGAAGCAGTGTACAAATGAAGCTAACATGGCTTATGAAATCAGCTGTGCGTATCAAATAGCAATCCTTAGTGTATATGGGATAGCCATCTGCAAAATTTAATCACCTTAAGTAAGATTTTTATGACTCCTTTGGTTTTTAGTAGTTGGTTTTAATGCTGAGTCTTTTACTCTTTTGTGAATGTCTTGTTGAGAGAGCGTTTTTGGAGTCTCATTTTGTAAGAAAGCAAGATTTTGAATAGCATAGATAAGGACAGTGGTTTTACTGTGTCATTATCAATGTTCTTAGTCTTGAAATGTRATACAGGAAATGTTTGTCAACTTCATTAGGAAGTTCTCTTACAAATTAAAGTATCTACGTGTCTCCTAATTACTGTGACTTTACTAGAGAAATGGATCACAATAATTAAATTTTCATATAGACAGTATTTGTGCATACTTGGATGTGGATATTGAACATGAGCTTATAAATAATATAAGAGAACAAATTTGGGATAACTGCTTTCTAGACTATATTTCACCAGTTTTACATATTTGGAGTAGATACAGTATATAAAAGCTTAATTTCATGTTGCCTTTGGTTAATATGTGTATCTTAATATGTAACAGATTTATTTTTATTTCTGATTTATATCTAATTGTCACATAAAATAATTAGAGATGGCAGTTTTTCCTGGTCATATTGGGTGCTTATCATATTTGTGGAGTGCAAAGGCTGTGAGTGCAGAGGTCACCTGTTATCACTTGATCCTACCAAGATGGCTGGTGCAGTTGCAGCCCTCTCCAGTAGTATTAGGCCATATAGCTTATTTTAGATGGGGTCCTGTGACTTAACTGAATGCTTGGATGCATCTCTGCATGTCTGACTCCTTTGGAGTTAATTCAGCTTCTTGCTGCACTACATCATTTTAGGAGGTTATAACTTCGAGTGTGTCTAAACTGTAATTATTATCTGCTCTATAACTTAGAGTGTTCTTAAACAAGTGAGCTTGTGTTGTCACTTCCAGGCAGTATGGTTATTCAACTCAGTGGCGACTGAATGGTTACTGTAGTTCTCATGTAGGTTTGGCAGTTTTTGCCTATTTCCATATTACACTTGAACTCAGCAGTGAATAATGTGAGAGATTCTGTGTACGCTGTGAGACGTAACTATCTCTTATGGTTGGAAAGAAGATTTAATCCATTATCATTAACATCACTCTCCTCATTTTATGCTGCGTGTATGTTTTTGTCATGAGTCTGTTTTCATGTTTGGACTTTTCAGCAGTTGTGCTTTTCATTGATCAGAGAATAATGTAGTTAGCTGACTGTTTTCAGTGGTCTTGTATGATGATACAATCTTGCGTTCAGCTAAAGATTTAATATGGATTACTGATCTGATAGTGGAAGACTATCATTACAAATCAGAACCAATCCAAATACAGCAAAACAGCTGTCATAAGATACCACATTGTAGTTACATTTACTATAGAGGAGTCTCTTCTGACCAGTTTACGTGTTGCTCTGTAACCACAGTTGATCAAGATTCTGAAAGACAGACACTAAAAGATAGCACACCCAGTATGCATTGTGAGCCTCCGCTGGTTGCAGAGTGAAGTGTGTAGGCTTACTGAATGCTCCTCTTGGCCTTAATCAGTAGCAACTTGGAAATAAGGTCTATGTTTGTTTGTGTTCTCTGGATTCTAGAATTACTTATGTGAGAAGCTTTCACAAACTGGTGATACAGTCTGTATGGGTGTTCTGTTGGTCAGTAGGGAAGACTGAGGGGAAGTATAAGTTATTATGGTCCCAGTCAACCAATTTTCTAGTGCTACTGATGAACCTTGCCTGCTGAAATAATGTAAATGGGATTTTGACGCGTTCTAAAGCCTTTTCCTTACGATTGCTTTCCTGCTTGTTTTACGGAGTTGAATGGTTTCCAAAAATTCAAAGGGAGTTTGCCACCAAGTTTGATGTTTATGCTTTAATGTATTGACTTGCCACTAATCTTCTGCAAGTATGAATGCTTAAATCACTTCCTTTTTCTTTCCCCTCTATTTATACATATATGTTTGGGGTTTTTTTACAGGATTTACTTGGAGTAAAAGATCACTGACTTCTACAATGGAAAAGTCATGGATGCTTTGGACCTTTGTTAAAAGATGGCTTCTAGCTTTGGCTTCCTGGTCTTGGAGTCTCTGCCGTATTTGTCTCTTACCCTTGATAGTAACTTTTCACTTGTACGGAGGCATTATACTACTTATATTAATATTTGTGTCAATAGCAGGTATATTATATAAATTCCAGGATGTGCTGCTTTACTTTCCTGAACAGCCCTCTTCATCACGCCTTTATGTTCCTATGCCTACTGGTATACCACATGAAAATATCTTCATCAAAACCAAAGATGGAGTTCTTCTCAATCTTATTCTGCTGAGATACACAGGGGACAATGCAGCGTATTCTCCAACCATCATTTACTTTCACGGGAATGCAGGCAACATTGGCCACAGGTTGCCAAATGCATTGTTAATGCTGGTAAACCTGAAAGTAAACTTAATTCTTGTCGATTATAGAGGGTATGGAAAAAGTGAAGGAGAAGCAAGTGAAGAAGGTTTATACTTAGATTCTGAGGCTGTGTTAGACTATGTGATGACTCGGTCTGATCTTGATAAAACAAAAATTTTTCTTTTTGGCCGTTCCTTGGGGGGAGCAGTAGCTATTCACTTAGCTTCTGAAAATTCCCATAGGATTTCTGCTATCGTGGTGGAGAACACCTTTCTTAGCATCCCATACATGGCCAGCACTTTGTTTTCTTTCTTTCCGATGAGATATCTTCCTTTATGGTGCTACAAAAATAAGTTTCTGTCCTACAGAAAAATCTCTCAGTGCAGAATGCCTTCTCTCTTCATCTCTGGGTTGTCTGACCAGTTAATTCCACCAGTTATGATGAAGCAACTTTATGAATTATCCCCAGCTCGGACTAAGAGATTGGCGATATTTCCTGATGGAACTCATAATGACACTTGGCAGTGCCAGGGTTATTTCACTGCACTTGAACAGTTCATCAAAGAAGTAATAAAGAGTCACTCCCCTGAAGAAATGGCGAAAACATCCTCTAACGTAACAATAATTTAATTGATATTCTTCTTTGGGGTGGGGAGAGTACCTGCACTGTACCTTGATTTGTGAAAAGTGGTAAAAGAATGTCCATTTTTAAATGTATGTCGTGTCTGTACTTGCCTAAAGAGTGAAATTAAACTTGGAAAGGTCTGATGCTTTATTAAGATGTTCCAGATAACTTTTACATTTGCAGCATTGTAAATGAACCATTTTATGTCTTTCTCATACTTTTTTGGTATCTCTGTCCATATATTCCATTTGTTTGATATGTACAACGGATGCTATTAAAGGAACTTGCTACAAAAATAGTACAGAATGTATTAGTTTAGAACAACAGGAGGCTCTTCAGTATTCACTGCTGTATGTGTGAGCTTTTTGGACAGTCATGGTTAGCACAATGATTTGTTGCTTCTCTTAGAGTTTATTTAAAGTGTGCCATGCATGAGATTAGTGTTTTATTCCTTGAAATTTTATATTATGCAAGGTGGAAAGTCTTTAATGTGCTAAATAATATAAAATAACATTAATGGTAGAGTATACTTGCAGGTATACTATCCTGGGTTATTGCTGTTTTTTATGGTTATGCATACACACATATTTCAAACTGCAACTGAAGAGGAGAAGACACTTTCCCTGTTTTCATTTTACTATTTGTATTATAATAGTGCCCAGAAAGTTGTATGTGCCTAAACATCGTGGCTTCAGGATTTTGCCCAGGCAATTTCTTCATAGAAAATAGAAGTAACCTTCAAAAAGAGAGCAGTGCGATCTAAGCTCCTTTCCACCCCAAGTTCTCCTCACTAACGTACAGGCAAACTATTTGTTGGTATTAGTCTGCTTGTGCATTTGAGGTGGGATTTCCCAAGGCAGGGTGGGTGGTGTGATAGAAAGGAGTGGCATACAAGGTAAAAGTATGTATTTGTGTTCATTGTTTCTTGTGGGTTTTTGGGGGTTTTTGTTTGTTTGTTTTTTTTAAGGCTGGTGAAGCTAAATGTCTGTGCCCTTTATTTATAACTCCAAAAGAAACAAATCCAAATAATCACCAGTGATCGCATGATTAGAGATTAATGTATACAGTTGTTACAGTAACGATAATAAAAATGAACAGTGCATTAAATTTAGTAGACCTAAGCTTAGTCTGAAAGAGACGACATTTATTTTAACACTTTTACCCATTTGCTTGCAAAAAGTCTTTTACAGTTCTATTGTACCATGTGGAAGTAGCCTAAGCATCAGCAGAAGTGAGTTTTCTTTAGCTCCGCTGGCATTTTTGAAGCTAGTATCACCATTTCAGAGCCAGCAGTACTTAAATTGAGAGAGTTTTGATTCTGACTGAATGTTGGAGTTCTTTTTTGTTTGTTTGTTTTTAGGAGTCCTTATCCTAGGTAGTCATATCAAAGTTGTATGCTGTTAGCTCAGTCCGTATTGGAGTGTGGGGCTGTTTAAATCTCTTCTGCAGGTTTAATTTCTCATTTGCTGCAGCTGATAGTTTGCCTCTTCAAAATATTTTTTATGGGAAGAACGAACTGTGGAAAACGTTCCACACAATCTGTACAATTGCCCTTCGGATTGACATTTTTAAATAAACTTTTCTGCCATGTTGTCCTGATTCAGAAAAGCATCTCAGCACACACTTAAAATCTGTTTCCTGATGGACAGTGGTATTTTAAGCTTGTGCTTAAGTTCTCTGGTTGAATAAAACTGCTTTCCTGAACTGGTGCCTTAATGGTTATGCCTCCTAAATTTTATTACGTGGAATTACAGGTCTTATGTACACGTGGCTAATAGTTGTCAGCAATTTATAGATAGGGTGATACATCTTAACTTTACTTAAATGTGATTTTTTTATTTTTAAATAAACATATACATACCAGAAGATGCTGCTTTCTCTGGTAAGTATCTTTTGTCGTACTATTATTAAGGCTTTCTTAGAGTTGATGGAAAAAGGACCTTTTTGGATCTATAGACCTAAAATCATTATAGACAGAGCAATAGTTTTAAATCTGAGTGAAACCAAAACTATCTCCTCAGCCTTCCATTGGTGGTATTTTTGGGGGGGAAGTGGGTGGGGAGTTCGGTGAAGTTTGGCTGGGGGCAGGGGGTGTGTGGTGTTTATATAGCAGAAGGGAGTTAATAGACATAGCATTCCCTTTCCCTGATGTATTCTAAAATGACAATGTGAGCTGCTTGCATAGATTGTTTCAGCTACTTCACATTGCTTTAGAATTAAGGTGGAAGGAGAGAAGGAAAATAAGTGGGCAAATACTGCTTTTATAAAAATAAGTTGATAAAGCCAAAAGAATAGATTACTTGTTGGAGACAGAATGAAGAGAAAGTAAATAACTGTTTCAGAAGTTGTCATAACGTGCCATTAAATACCATTGTTTTTTTCATAAAATGTTGATTTCTAATGTAACATTTTTACCCCACTTCCTGCCAATCAAAGACTAACAAAAACCTCAACCCAAAATACCCCCAGTATTATGTGGCACTTGCATACAAATGAAGTATTCTCATTTGGGCACACAGTTGCTAAGTCAAAGGCAAATGTGTGGCATTAGATTATGGCAGTCTGGAGCTGTTCAGAGTGGACTGTATCTAAGCATTACTTTTGATTATCAAGCCATATCTTTTCACTATATTGTCTGCAGGACATAAAGATGAAACTTTGTCTGATTTTGCAAGTATGGGGTATGAGAAGACACAATTATCATATATGCATCCTTTACACTTAATGTGGTTTCTTCCACCTTCCACATATGCACATTTTTACTTCTCCCTTAATGGGTTGGGCTCACACACTTGTGAATGAATGTCTGTTATCATGTTATTTTTCATTGCATTGGCTATGAAATCCACTGAAAGAAAATAGGAAGGAAATGATTTTTTTTTATGCAAATATTCCACTGCTGTACACATGATCTTTTAAGGGAGGGAGAAGGGGGAAGAAACTTGTTCTGACAAGACTTGTTTTTATTTTATGGTCTGTGTGATGGAAACCCACGGTTATCTGCTGCTAAAAAGTGAACTGCAAGCAACATGGTAATAATAACTTTAAATTGCCGAAAGGTGTATTATGATTCTGTTGCCTTTATTCCACTTGATACCATTATATGTTTTCCCTTAACAGTTCTCCATTTGTGTATAGATGTTTCCCAAGTATTTGTCCTGTATATATAAATTTCTAGTTTGGGAAGAGGAAGTTGAGTTATTTTCACAGGTTTGTAAGAAAGCCTCTTGGTTTAAATATGCTCGTTAAGGGAATTGTCTCTTTTGTAAGAGGAACTTTAAGTTTAAAAAAAGAAAAAAAAAGAAAAGAATGGGGGGGAGGGGGGTCAGGAGTTGAACTGGAACAGCTGTAGCAGTAGAGTCCTTGTAAGGAAACATCCAGTATTGTGCGCACATATGTGTGTGGTTTTAATTAGTGGAAATACTTGAGGCTTCCTGCTAACCCAAGTTTACATTCCCAATATTTGTTTCTGAACTGTGAAATGCAGAGAGACAAGTTATGCTTTCATCTGAAGAAAGGTTAACTGGTGTAGCTGCCCTCATGTCCATTTCTCAGGTAAAATTAGAAATAGAGCACAAATACATTTGGTAGGCTACGGACAATCTCTCAGTTGAAGGGCAGATGGATTAACTATTTATGCAAAATATGCATATCAGCATCTCTAAGCTAATCATTTGCGTCACGTTGGATGTTCACAGTGAAGAATGCAAGGCTGAATTGAGAGTCCAAGGTATGGTCTCCTTTATTAGCAAAAAGATGCAGACATACCTCCATTTGTATTTCATAATTCAATCCTTGAGAAGTACACTTTTATTTTTGTTAATGACAGGTGATTTTGCTAGGGGCACTTCTGCCAAATATAAAATCAGTGCCTCTTGCATGTAGTGGGATCAGCTTTATGTATCCCGTTAAGAATAATTTACAATGCCATCCTGCTTGTATAATTTAGAGTAGAACCCTGCAGAAGTGTAAATAGAGATAGCATATCCAAGTTCTAAATAACACTTGTGGTTTGAATTCAAAACAGTCATTGAATATATGATGCAAGCTTTTTATCTGATTTTTCTTTAATATATAGTTAAAGCAAAAATGTCTTATAAAGTATTCTTAAGTTTTGTAGACAAAGCGTAAATGTTACTGTATATGTGCTAATTGTGGCAAAGTTTTACATTCTCATTCTAGTCTGGTTTTTACAATAAAATTAATTTTACAAAAAACACTTTTCTATTTTTATGTACTGACATATGCAATAAATTGATACATTGAAAGTGCTGTTAATGTCTTGTGTTAGTTTGTGGCCTGTCTTCAGTATGTGTACAGGAGTATTTTTGTATGCATGTGTCCTGGTTTCAGCTGGGATAGAGTTAATTTTCTTCCTAGTGCTGTGTTTTGGATTYAGTATGAAAAGAATGTTGATAAGACACTGATGTTTTTAGTTGTTGCTMAGTAGYYTACTAGTCAAKRACTTTTCAGCTTCCCATGCTCTGCCAGGTGCACAAGAAGCTGGGAGGGAGCATAGCCAGGACAGCTAGCCCAGCTGGCCAATGGGGTATTCCATACTATATGATGTCATGCTCAATATATAAATAGGAGGCGTGGTCCAGGAAGTAGCGATCACTGCTTGGGTATCGCTCAGCAGGTGGTGAGCAATTGCATTGTGCATCACTCATTTTGTATATTCTATCATTGTTATCATTATTTTCCCTTCCTTTTCTGTTTTATTAAACTGTCTTTATCTCAATCCACGAATTTTACTTTTTTTTTTCTGATTTTTCTCCCCCATCCCACTGAGGGGAGGGGGGAGTGAGCGAGTGGCTGTGTGGTCTTTGGCTGCCTGCCGGGTTAAACTACAACAGTCCTTTTTGGCGCCCAACGTGGGGCACAAAGGGTTGAGATAACGACACATCTGACCTGACCTGTTAAAACAGATTTGTTGTAAGCATTCATTATATCAGTTTAGTAGTCACTGGTCACAATGGTTGGTTGGTTGGTTTGTTTGCTCTCAGAGTTGTTGGATCTGTTTTCGGAGTTGGGTTATGTAACACCTTACTGGCTGTATATACTGATTATCCGTGTGTTCATGCTGTTTATCACCTCTGGGAGATGGATTAAGGTTATTCCTTTGCTATACTGTGTAACACTGGCTTATATTATGTTAAAATTATTGGTCATGAGATTGTACTCAGCATTGTCATCATCGCTGTACTTCTGGAGCTATCTCTTGGAAACTATTAGTAACTACACTTTTTACCTCTTCTCCTTGGAGAGCCAACCTATGGGGGAGACACCTTCCTTCACCTTCCCCTTCTCCTCCAGGCTGATTACAGTAGCTCTTGAGGATTTTGAATATCCTTGGGATGTTCAAACCAGCATGTTCCTATTGCTATGTCTCCTGAATGCGTTTCAGGCCTTGTTTAAGGTTAAACAACTATTTAGGAAGATTACCCAGAGATCTGCGCCGAGGCTGGATAGTTATGAGTGGCAGGGTGTGTGGGATAACATGGGCAAATGCCTAGGACGGTGGGCACCCCCAGTGTTTTGGAAATTCACGCCTGAACAAGTGCAGAACCCTGAAAAATTAGTAGAATATTTGGAAGAAGTATGCTGTCACCCTGGCAATTCCAGAGAGACGCAGATCACTGCAATGTGCTGGGGTCTGGCCCATGTCTACCGAGCCCTGTTCAACACTATTCAGAACCCTCAAGGGGAAAAGAAGGTCTCCGGATCTGATGACAAGGCAACAGGCACTGCGGCTGCTCCAACCCCCGTGATGGGCACTGCAGCTGCTCCAACCCCCACAACAGGCACTACAACTGAACCAGAGGACCAACCTGTGCTGGTATCAGTCGCCCGTATACATAAGAAGAAATCTTGGAAGCGGAAGTCAGCTCGTTTAGAAAGGGATGATGGAAAAGCAGGGCCATCACGAGGAGGGGAGGAGGAAGAGGAAGAACTCATAAGTGAGACGGAAACCACCCGATCCCTATCTCTGAGTGAGTTGTGAAATACGTGAAAAGATTTCAGCCGTCATCCAGGCGAGAATGTTGTTACCTGGCTGCTCCGATGCTGGGATAATGGGGCCAGTAGCCTGGAATTAGAGGGTAAGGAAGCCAAACAGTTGGGATCCCTCTCTAGGGAAGGGGACATTGACAAAGCGATTGGAAAAGGGGCACAAGTCCTCAGCCTCTGGAGGCGACTCCTGTCAGGCGTGAAGGAAAGGTATCCCTTCAAGGAAGATGTTATATRTCRCCYAGGCAARTGGACCACCATGGAGAGAGGTATYCAGTACCTGAGGGAATTAGCAGTGCTGGAGGTGATTTATAGTGACCTGGATGACAAGCGAGTATCCAAAGATCCAGATGAAGTCAAGTGCACGCGACCCATGTGGCGGAAGTTGGTATGGAGCGCACCAGTGTTGTATGCCAACTCATTGGCAATACTGTCCTGGAAAGAGGAAGAAGCACCAACAGTGGATGAAGCAGTTGGCAAACTCCGGGAATACGAAGAAAGT
>JAYKAV010003154.1:909978-1026945 GCA_035582835.1 Phoebastria nigripes
ACAAGCCTTTGAACAAATCAAACAGGAGATAGTTCAGGCAGTAGCCCTTGGGCCAGTCCGGGCAGGACAAGATGTAAAGAATGTGCTCTACACCACAGCCGGGGAGAATGGCCCTACCTGAAGCCTCTGGCAGAGGGCACCAGGAGAGACTTGAGGTCGACCCTTAGCGTTTTGGAGTCGGGGATACAGAGGATCCGAAGCCCGCTATACTCCAACTGAGAAAGAGATATTGGCAGCATATGAAGGGGTTCGAGCTGCTTCAGAAGTGGTTGGTACTGAAGCACAGCTCCTCCTGGCACCCTGACTGCCCTGACCCATTGGGCTGGATATTCAAAGGGAGGGTCCCCTCCACACATCACGCAACCGATGCTACATGGAGTAAGTGGGTCGCACTGATCACACAACGGGCCCGAATAGGAAACCCCAGTCACCCAGGAATCTTGGAAGTGATCACGAACTGGCCAGAAGGCAAAGATTTCGGAATGTCCCCAGAGGAGGAGGTGACGCGTCTGAGGAGGCCCCACTGTATAATAAACTACCAGAAAATGAGAAGCAATATGCCCTGTTCACTGATGGGTCCTGTCGTCTTGTGGGAAAGCATCGGAGGTGGAAGGCTGCTGTATGGAGTCCTATACGACAAGTGGCAGAAACTGCCGAAGGAGAAGGTGAATCGAGTCAGTCTGCAGAGGTGAAAGCCATCCAGCTGGCTTTGGATATTGCTGAACGAGAAAAATAGCCAGTACTTTGTCTCTATACTGACTCGTGAATGGTGGCAAATGCCCTGTGGGGGTGGTTGCAGCAATGGAAGCAGAACAACTGGCAGCGCAGAGGTAAACCTATATCTGGGCTGCCGCATTGTGGCAAGATATCGCTGCCCAGGTAGGGGGCCTGGTTGTAAGAGTACGTCACGCAGATGCTCACGTACCCAAGAGTCGGGCCACTGAAGAACMYCAAAACAACCAGCWRGTGGACCAGGCTGCTAAGATCGAAGTGGCTCAGGTGGATCTGGACTGGCAACGTAAGGGTGAATTATTTATAGCTCGGTGGGCCCATAACACTCCAGGCCATCAAGGAAGAGATGCAACATATAGATGGGCTCGAGATCGAGGGGTGGACTTGACCATGGACACTATTGCATAGGTTATCCGTGAATGTGAAACGTGCTGCAATCAAGCAAGCCAAGCGAGGAAAGCCTCTTCGGTATGGAGGACGATGGTTGAAATACAAATATGGGGAGGCCTGGCAGATTGATTATATCACACTCCCACAAACCCACCAAGGCAAGCGCTATGTGCTCACCAGGGTGGAGGCAACCACCGGATGGCTGGAAACATATCCCGTGCCCCATGCCACCGCCCAGAACACTATCCTGGACCTTGAAAAGCAAGTGGTATGGCGACTTGGCACCCCAGAAAGAATTGAGTCAGACAACGGGACCCATTTCCGCAACACCCTCATAGACACCTGGGCCAAAGAGCATGGCATTGAGTGGGTATATCACATCCCCTATCATGCACCAGCCTCCAGGAAAA
Source organism: Phoebastria nigripes (assembly GCA_035582835.1). Taxonomy (NCBI): domain Eukaryota; kingdom Metazoa; phylum Chordata; class Aves; order Procellariiformes; family Diomedeidae; genus Phoebastria; species Phoebastria nigripes. Next base: position 911,511 of record JAYKAV010003154.1, read on the forward strand.
TAGAACGATTGGACTGCTAAAAACTACACTGAGAGCAATGGGTGGTGGGACATTCAAGCATTGGGATACACATTTAGCAAAAGCCACCTGGCTAGTCAACACTAGCGGATCTTTCAATCTAGTTGGCCCTGCCCAACCAAAACCCTTACGTACTGTAGATGGGGATAAAGTCCCTGTAGTGCACATTAAAAATATGCTGGGGAAGACAGTCTGGGTTACTCCTGCCTCGGGCAAGGGAGAATCCATTCGTGGGATTGCTTTTGCTCAAGGACCTGGGTGCACTTGGTGAGTAATGCGAAAGGATGGGGAATTCCGATGTGTACCTCAAGGGGATTTGATTTTGGGTAAAAATAGCCAATGAACTGAATTGTATGATGTTAATTGCTATATAATGCTGTATGTTATCACTTCTATGGTTGCTATAGGCCATATCAACGGTATTACAGTAAGAATCACCCAGATTAATGAAGAATGAACTTTGATGAAACCAARCAAAGTGCAGCVGTGATGGAACSAGAACTGGCTTCAGCATGCAACAATCCAATACCACACACCATCTCTCCTGCCCTGAAAGACTGTTATGACACATGGAGCCCAAAGTCATGGACTAAATGAACTCAATGGACATTTTAGAGGGATGGCCCATAGACTAAGGGAATGATATCTGTCTCTGTGTGTGTGTGTATATCAAAAGATAAGAAAAGTGGTGGTGATTAATTAGAATGTATTGGAAAATGTGAAATCTAGGCATGACGTAGATGGTATAGAATAAGGGGTGGATACTGTCCTGGTTTCGGCTGGGATAGAGTTAATTTTCTTCCTAGTGCTGTGTTTTGGATTCAGTATGAAAAGAATGTTGATAAGACACTGATGTTTTTAGTTGTTGCTMAGTAGTYTACTAGTCAAKRACTTTTCAGCTTCCCATGCTCTGCCAGGTGCACAAGAAGCTGGGAGGGAGCATAGCCAGGACAGCTAGCCCAGCTGGCCAATGGGGTATTCCATACTATATGATGTCATGCTCAATATATAAATAGGAGGCGTGGTCCAGGAAGTAGCGATCACTGCTTGGGTATCGCTCAGCAGGTGGTGAGCAATTGCATTGTGCATCACTCATTTTGTATATTCTATCATTGTTATCATTATTTTCCCTTCCTTTTCTGTTTTATTAAACTGTCTTTATCTCAATCCACGAATTTTACTTTTTTTTTTCCGATTTTTCTCCCCCATCCCACTGAGGGGAGGGGGGAGTGAGCGAGTGGCTGTGTGGTCTTTGGCTGCCTGCCGGGTTAAACTACAACAGCATGGTAACTGATCAACCTCAACTGATCAAGGTATCATTTTCAGTTACTTACTAAAACTAGAGCACATGGAATAGACATTTGCATTGTTAGATACGGCGTTTATGGAAAGCTATTACAGCAGGGAAAAACTATATTACAAATATCTGTTTCTAAGCTTTGTCACGTATCCTCACAGTCAGGAAGTGTTAATAAGTAAAACTGATGTGTGGTGGCTCTCCATCACTTTCTAACACATTCTGCATTTCAAAACGTCTCTGTTATCTGGGGGACTGAGAGATGGTCCAAATATTATGATGCTTAGGAAATATTTTTAAGTGTTTCTGACTAGTTTTACCACCTGTTGCTGGTAATATTTTAAATGTCAATTTTAAATGCTATAATGCCACCCTAGCAGGTTTATAGTTAATTCGTATAGCTGAAGCAATTTCTACTTTCTTACAGAGAAATTCATAACTAAGCTTGTATCACCTCTGCTCCCATCCTGCATGGTTAATGTGAAATACCCAGAAAATAAGGATTTACTGCTGTCTTTTCGAAGGCTGCAAAATGTGTGTCCTCCCCTGGATTGCTGCAAGGCTTATAGTTCAATTTTAACCCAATACCTAGGAAACAGGGGTAGGGGGTTGGGTGGTAGATTTTGATACTTTATTCAAGATACCTATTAATTTTTAATGGGAAAAAAAAAAAAAGACACTTCTAATTCTTGAAAAGGAAGCAGTGAAAGTAAAGGAGCAACTCAGGTTTGGGTACTTCATGTGAATACTGCCCTTCTTGAATGAAAAGCAGTTTACTGTCTTGTGAACTATGTCACTAAACCTTACTTGCGCAGTGCTACTCCGAAGACTGTAAGTCTTGCATTTGCTTTTTCTTATTTGAAAATTGATAAGCAGCTGGGCTACAAAGTGCAACATCTGTGTCCCGGAATGTCTCATGATATTATATTCATTGCTTAGTAGATATGTATAGGCCTTCATATCAGATAGACGAAGGTAAAATACAGTATTTGAATTTCTCTCAGAATTTGCAAGTACTGCTTAAATCATAGTAAACATTCATAAGGGCATATGAACATCTAAACTAAAATGCTAGAAATGAAACCTAAACCAAAGGCAGGGGACTTGCTGTCTGTTAAAAAGATCAAGTATAGGAAGGTAAGGTTTTGAGAAAATACTGAACCATCAGCTAAACAAAAATTATTTGCTCTGAAGATACTGAACATGCCTGAGCTTTAAATCCTATGTTGGGCCCTACTCAGGGTCTTCATTTTAGACTTTTTACAGAGTTCTGTCTCTGTAAGTAGATAAGATACACTGAATATTTTCTGGAAATGTTTTCAAAACCTTTATGTGATTAATTTGTTATGCTTCAGCTTGGGTGGGGACAGAATAACTCTCCTATGTCTTGAAGAACAGCAATTTTTCTTTCTCTGGAAGGCAATACAGCTTAAGAGCAGATGCGGTTTTAATGTATTACAGAACATGGTTTCACTCATAATAATTGGAGAGACATCTTTAATAATCTTAAGCAATGAGCAGAACTGCAAGGTTGCTGACATATAACGTAAGTGTGTTCACATACCAAGTTCGGAGAGATGTTGCCGCTAGTTTTGACGAGCAACTAAGGAATGGATTTTGCTGCTTGAAGACAGAAAGAAAGGAAGTTCTACAGCTGTTTTGCGTTATGCTTACATCTGGTGTGGGCTAATTATTTACAAAAATTCAAAGGGAAAGGTCAGGCAGAGAACCCTTCCCTTTCTGTCCGTGAGGACTCAGGGACAGTGTAGCAATTAGATACAGATATGAAGAAATAACACTATGATTTGAAAATACTTGGATCCCTGTCCTGCGCCCTCTATGGAAGGTCCCCAGACTGTAGCAGCAGCAGCAGCGTGGCCACTCCCACATGAAGGGCCATGGCTCCTTGTTTATTTTGCTACCATACAAATGCATTTTTAGCCCATCTGTGCAAAATCTGTCAAGTTACATAGTGTCGAAGAGGTGGAGAAATGCAATACTCCGTGTTGCTGGATAGCCAAGCCAGTGAGACTATAAGAGAAGTGAGCTACAGCTGTATGACAGAGGTCCTTTTTCCCTGTGCAGTAAGAAGGAATTGCTATAACATCATGGGAGCGGGGCGGGGGGGAGGGGAGGAGGCTGGCATTAAGCTGCGGTAGTATATAAATCTTGTGTTTTGTTTTTATATTTTATATATTTTTTTTAAAGTTATTTTATATTTCTTGTTGGTTGTGCTGCATACTTTGAGAGACACCTATAAGAATTGCTCTTCCTTCCTGTGCCATTTCCTATTCTCTTTGAAAGCACTGTAATAACCATGTAAAAAGTAATGATGGCTCCAAGTCAGCGGTACGTTTACTTTGTGTAGTATGCATGCCAGATTTGGACCCAAATTGTTTAGATGTCTAGAGAAATAAAGTCTTAGGCAAGGAATAAATCAAGCATGACATATCTAGAATGTGCAGAGACGCTCGTGTTATCCTAGGCAATTTTGAAATTAGGAGGCAAAGAGAAAAGAATACCTTTTTTTCTTCAGAAAAATCTTGCAAGATTTTTTTTTTTCCTTTTAACAAGGTAATATATCAAATAAGGCTTTAACTGTTTGTATAACGCATCCTTTACTTGCAAGGTATTCAACAGCTTCCTAAAATTTAAGATAATAGGATGTAAGATACACAGCCACAGGAGCACAGTACCCACAAATAGAGTGATTTTTTGATCCATATGTGAGGCAGGAACTTACCTGGTTTTGCTACTGTGTAAATTGCAATTAATTGCTGAAAGAACTAATTAAGTGTCCTTGAAGGGAATGTGTACTGTTTCAGAGTGCTGTCTATGAATACTCTTAATACAGATATCTGTAATAGCAGAAAACTGTCATACAGGATTTATTCTGATCTCCTCCAAAATAGTCCATCCATTTCGTCCATCTTCAGAAAGGACTTGAAATTAAATGTGTTTGAAATGGAAGCTTTGTTTATTCTTTGCTCCTCTATCTGTTCTGTACTGTCTTGTGTAGTAAGGCAAGCTATTGTGGCCTCTTTCTTTTTGTAATAACCGCAGGGACCAGTTCCATTTTGTGGCTACTTCAGAAGTATGTGAAGTTGGACCTTTGCCACTGGTGGCGTACTTTTAGTGTAGCCATCGACATTTGCTTGGATCTCTGGGTTGCAGCATCTGCGCAACCCCCCTTTTAAAAACAGAACATTGGTTTTTAAGTAAACTTTTACTTTTCTTCAGTAAATTGGGTTTTTACCCAAGTCTTCATACTCAAATCATCTGCTTCTCTTTTGTACGTTAAACTTCATTATTTTAAGGATTTTCCTCCCCCTTAAAGAAGGTGCTTTTGTGGTTAAAGTACAGTACCGGATTTCAGGAAATCAAGAGTTCAGTTTCTGGTTCAACCACAAATTTCCTGTGTGATTACTTACTATCTCTGCCTTGGTTCCCCACAGATGCGGTGATGATGTTTTACAAATTTGCAGGTTAGCAGGGCCCATCTTGATCATTTAATCTGATACACTGCATAACGGAAACAAAAAAAATTAATTGCTTGCAGAAATTACAGGGTTTGTTTCTGCTGTAACATCTTGGAAGGTTTAACCAGCCTTGATTTTGTTCAGGAATCTGTTTCTTCTAGTGAAACATTCTCACCATTAAAAGTCTTCAGTGGTAATGTTTGGGGTTTTTTTCTTCTTATTTTGAGTTTTACCTAAAAGTTTGCTCTTTTTCCCAAAAGTAAAAGACTTGGTTAAGTAAAATTCTTAGACTAGCCAAGGCATTTCTTAATAGTTTTCCTTGGCTAAATTAAAGAGGTCCCTTAGTCAGTCAACCCGAGAGTTGAACATACCTCATTGTTTGGGTCAAGGAGGCACTAAATGGTTAGATTCACGGTGTGTGCATGGATCAACTGCACTGTGCATGCAAAATAGGACCATATTTTCAGAATACCTTTATTATAAGGGTTTATTCCTATTTACTTCCAGAGTTAGTTGGCCAGGACTAGGTTTCTGCAGTTTAATGCAGTGGCATTTTCTTTTCTAGAAATTGTTTGGAAAACGCTGCTTTGAACTGGGCTTGAGGTAGTCACTTGTTGCCCTAAGGTTTTATTGCATGCATGTGTAGCATAGCGTGTGTGTCTTGAGCCAAAACCAGTTAATATGGTACAAACTTTTGCAAAAGGGTTTTCAGGGAAGCTGGCTAGTAGAAGCAAGCTGCTAACCACAAACTGAATACCCTTTCCGTGATGAGTTCTTTAGGCCTCTTATATTCATTCTGGATTTTTGTTCTGAAACCTTTTCACTGTTCAGTTTTGGCAGTCATAACTATATGCAAACAGTTTTGTCGATATAAAAGCACAGTTACTGTTACCTCTTATTTTTGCTTAATATTTTGCTCCAGCATATATATCCACTTCTGTTTCAACAAGAAAGATCCACTGAGAGCTTGTGTTCAGCTGGAGTCAACACCCTCCCATGTCTGCTAATGGAAGGCTAATCTAAGCACTCCTTAGTCCTCTTTAGTCATACCTTAGTTTAAAACGCAGAAGAAACTGCATGTGTGTTAATCTTACCGACTTTGCTTTAAGCAGGTTAAGGACTACTTTGCAGCTCTGCCACAAGAGGAATCATAAGGACAGTATGTTATGACAAGACGTAGTGGCAAGCATCGAGGCACTGACTCCATGCTCTAGGCTCTGCAACTGGCATGGGTTTTTTTGGTTGTTGTTGGGTTTTTTTAAGTCATTTTTCTGAGTTTTTACTTTAACGCAATCAGTAGTCTGCAATTTACTGAAGTTTCATTTGATTGTGTTAAAATGGAAGTTGTTCAACTAAGCATATTTCTAGGCAATTCATGTTGTTTTTCATGATTGATCTCTCACATTGATTGTTCGTTCCACTATGTTTTTGTCATCACAAAGGTTGTCTAAAATTGTATTTCCTTTCAAATCACTGAACTGCTTATGAAGCTGTAGAACAACACAAGGTTGCAAACAGAGTGATCCCTTTGATACTCAACTAGAAATACCTGTTGAATTTTACAATTTGCCCTGTGTGGGCTGTTCTGATTTTCCTCATCTCCCTTTTGAAATTCTCATCTATCAGAGTGATAAGCAACACAAAGCCAGATGTATTACAGAAATCCTCTGTGTCACCCCAATTATTTTGTCAGCCCAAATAATGACCCCATTTAAAGAAGGTGTGGAGGCTGGGAACAGCCTATTTTCTCTAGAAGCATCTAGAGTAATGCTAATTATATACCTGTCTGTTATTTTCTTACATGTTAATGCCTGCAGAGACCTCACCGGCCAGTTGTTTCTCAGTATTCCTGGATAGCTAGTTATAACTTTCATTCTCTCACTTAGTTTCATTTTCTTAAATAGCACTTCTTTTCCAACTGTCATATCATTTTGGTTTTGGAACACAGTCAGTACTAGGCTGGTAATGTTCTGATGTCTAGTGATACTTCAAGGCATGTCTGCTTAGTTCTAATTGCTTATTCTGTTCCAAAAAACCTACCTTAGTTCATCTTAAATTTCCTTCAAAATGCAGCCCCATTTACACTTTAACTTAGCCTTGAAAATAGGTACAGAAACRGTATGGTATTCTGCTCTTATTCCACCCTGCACTGATTTCTGTATCATTTCTCACAGTATGTACGTACCTTCTAGGGGCACGTTAAGATATGTGGTATAATTTTTTTTCCTCTGCATTTAGGAGAAGAATTACTTGTCTGTGTAGGATATTGGGTGGTTGCTAGAGGTGGCAAAGTAAGGAAAAGAGTCCCTTGCATCACAACGGAAGATGATAAAGCTTATAATAACCCTCAATTTCTCATAGTCTTAAGAAATAGAAGTGGGAGAGGCTACGGAAGTTGTTACTCTATTGTTGCTCCTTCTTCTTTTTCCTTCCCAACAGAATCAACTTGATCTGAACTACTCTGACAAGCATTGCCATCAGGAATCATTACATAGTATTCAGACAGACCTGTAAAAGTTCTCTCTCTTGCAAAGATAAAGTTTACTTACATGGTAAAAAAAATTTAGATTCCAGTGGGGGGGTTGACCTGTTGATTTTAGCCCTAATTGTGATGCTTTTTGATCTTTTTTTCTCTCCCAGACCACTGAAACTTTTAACAAAGGAGTAAAACTTTAATTTTGTGTGAGAAGACAATACAAAAAGCATATGAACATGTTTGGGATATTTAGGTAGCCTTGCTGCTGCAGAGAAGAAAGGAATTCCTAATGCAGGGTTTTAAGATGAAAGGACTAGTAAAATCTTAAAAAGATGAGCTTAAGCCAGACACTCAGGATTCACCTGAAAAACTTAAGTATGCATGTTTAAAGTTTGAGGGTTTTTTTAAAATTCTTTAAATGTTATTTTCTTTCTATACCCCTCTGCCCTCCCCCCCCCCCCCCGCCCCGTTCTTATTTTCCCCTCTCTTATTCTTTCCCATCCTCTAGTTTTCACCTCTTCTAGTTCCCCCCCCGTTTCCTCTCCCCGCTTCTCTGGGTCCACTTTTGCATTAATCCAGGTCCTTGGATTCTGTAAAGCAACTGTATTTATTAGATAAGGTTAATAAAAAGTCATCCCTTTTCAAGTTAGTATGATGACCTGAGCTGCAGAATCTGCAACTTCATACAGTTGAGAGACCGGTAATTTGTTACTTATACCTGGGAATATTTTTCACTATTGTGTTTAGGAAGCCACAAAAGTTTTTGTTAGAATAGGTTGTCCCCTCTGTAGGCATGTAGGCACATTAGATATGAATATATAGAGATGAATATATATGATATAATGTATATACACAGTACATCTATATACCTACACACACACAGAGGCACACGCATTGTCATATGTGTATGTCTTTTAAGTAGCACTGGATGACACGCTGCCAGGAAACTTTACATTGTTTCTGCACTTCTAGATAAGGCTCTAAATTACCAGTGGTACAGGCTGTGCCTAAATCTAAAGATAATGGGAAATGGTAATAGCAAGCTGCCACATAAATAAATAGTTGAAAGTGAAAGGAGGAAGGTAGATTGAGCAAGCAGCTCATGAGAAAGTATTCCTTTTCAAAATGCAGCACAGAAAGAAGAAAACTAAACAGAGACCGAATCTTAGACGTTCACTCTGTACATTAAGTTTAATGGTTCTATCAACGGCTTCATATGACAGGAAATGATCTGGGCGTTTTGTTCACTTATTCTGGATGCCCTTAGTTTCAGAGAGCAACTGGTAACATGGATTGCACCTCGGAAGGGGACAGCTGAACTCTCCCTCTGGCTTTAGTGAGGAAAGAGCAGCGATGAAATCCGTGGACTGTGTGCACGTCATCCAACAGAAGGATACCGCCTCCTCTCCCTCTGCCCCCCCTGGTGCTGCTTCAGGCACCACGGGACTTTTTTCTGTCACATTCCTGTGGCTTGCAATGCTCCTGTCCTCTTGTCTTGCAGCAGTGTCTCTTTACCATGTTATCACCCTGAAAACAGAGCTAGAAGCTCTGCGCAGCGAGCTGATCTACAGGGTCCAGGCAAGGTCTCCGCTAGACCGGCCACCCGTGTCCCCTGATGAAAACAAAGCGGGTACCCCTGTTTCTTCCTTCCTGCGGGTGTTGGCAGCTGGCGCCAGGCAGGTAAGCTGGAGGGGTGGGTTTTGGCTTGCAGGGGACGGGCAAACGTGAGGCTGCTTTCACTGACTGTTGCTTCTCCCCGGTAGGAGAACAGGCTTCCTGGCCCTGGCCCAGCTGAAAGCTTCCAAAAGGAAATCTGGAATGGGAGCAGAAACAGGGGGAGAAGGTCTGTTGTCCACACAGAAGAAACAGGTAAATAGCACCCGGCGGAGTGGGTTGGGGTGCCACAGTGGGATACTGTCTTGAGAAAAGCAGCAGTGCTCGACTCGGATCTTCTCCTGTCAGCCGATCCGTGCTCCCAGAGCCCATTAAGGTTTTTAAAATTATTGCTGAATGAGCGGCATTAACTGTAGGTATATTCTCTTAATGGTTACCATACTGTTTAAGGTACCAGATATTCGTGCGATCTGCAGGTCGAACTTTGAACATTAGATCCCAGATCTGCTTCTTGTAAGAGAGGTATTTCTCAATGATGCAGTAGAGTTGAGTAAGGCAACTTTAAATTCTTCAGATTGTAAATTGCTCAATTCTAAATCCATCATTCTCAGTTCAGGGTAATGCCTAACTTGTTTCTCTCTGATCAATATTAGGGAGGGAAAGCTATTATTAAAAATGCCAAGTCATTTTTCTGGGAAAACATGCTCATCCTAAAAGAGAGAAGCAGCAAGAAAGCTCCTTGACTTTAGGGAAGTAGGAGCTTTCAAAGAGAAAGGCTGGCTTGTACCTGTCAAAAGAGGCAGACTACAAGGAATTCAGAAGTTTAGCATCATTTCTGCATTAAAACAATCTATTAATATAATTAGCAAAATTAATGAAGGCATGCCTATCCAGTAAGACTTTTTTCTCATGGCCTTTTTCAAAGGTGCCGCAGAGAACACTGAAGACTGTGCTCCATAAAAGACACCTGATGTGTATTATAATGTTGGAATATTAATGGGATATATTTGTTTCCTTTGGGGATAAAATGCCTACATTTTTTTCTTTTTCTCTTTCCAAACACAATGATGCCTGATAGGATGAAATACAGAATTTTATTATAACAATTTTCATACATACTCTAATTGCACCGAGTAACTAAAAATGTTCCTGAGTTGCTAAATCAGTTCAATCCTCTTACGGATACATTTAGATTGTTTTAACTGATGAAAGCTGATACTTAAATTATTAATAGATGAAGTTAAAATGGAGTAATTTGTAGGTAAAGACTAAATCAGACTTTGCTTAAAATGTGCTTTTGGTTGACTAATTAATGTGAAATGTATTTCACCTAAGCTTCAGCAAGCTAAATGAAATTTAAGTTCTAAAGTATAATCACTCTACTTACCTCCAAGTCTCTCAAAAGAGAATATTCATTTAGGACATCACCCAAAATCCATAGGTTTAAATGGGATTTATTCTATTTCATTAGTAATCTTTGGTTCAGGGTCTTGGCTAAGAGTAATTTCACGAACAGGTCTGAGGACAAGATTGCTTAATTGTATTTCTTGTAGCCTGTTTCCTATCATGGGAGCCACAGAGCTTCCCTGCTCTCCCCACTGTAGCATCTCCCAAATAAAAACTAGTGATCTTTTATACCTAAAGCACAAGTATCTTCAAAAATAAGAAGGTATGTCTTTTCTTAAATGAATGTTACAGCATCAGTACTCTGCAAGTTATTCAGTTCCCTTCACAGGCTTGCATCTTTATTCTTACTGCTATTTGAGGGTGTATGGAGGAGAGGAGGATTTTGGGCTCCTCAGCTGTGCTTCTGGCAGATGTAAGATTCTTCTCATCAGGTAGCCATCTCTGATTATACCTATTTCTCTTTCTTCACATAAAATTCTAATTAAGCGACTTATTTCTGTAAGCTTTTTTTTTAAAGATACAGCTGGCTTTAAAATGGTTTAGGATGGATAACAGAAAGCACAGAATATGAGCATTCATTTAAAAGGGAAAAGCTACATAGGTTGACCTACTACAAAACTGTTTTCTAACACGACCATCACATTTTTGTATATAAAAAAGAAAGAAAAGTAAATTACAAATCTTGCACTTATATAAAAGGTCATCTGTTAGACAGGGTTACCTTTCTGCATGCTCTAATTACAACAAATTAAACTTGTCAGAGTACATTTTCTCAGATCAGACTTCACTGATGACCATGAACCTTGGTCATGTACACACAATTACTAGCCCTGCGTTTTGATCTTCTCGCGTCCATTTCTGGGTACTGGAATCCCAGCAGCCTCCAAATAATCCTGCAGATGCACTGCACTCATTCTGTATGATGGCAGATAAATTAGGGTATTGAGTGAGGTGCCTTGTTCTTGTCCTATTTTTGTTTGCTTCAACAAGGTCTCAAAGTAGACTCTGGTCTCATAATTAATTGTTGACCCATAATTTCACTTTAACATCGACCAATTCCTTAGAAAGTGAATACTCGAAAATGTCACTGATATACAATTGCTTCTCATCAGAGAGCAGAAGTAAAATATAGAACCATTATTTTGTTTATAAATAAAGTTGTGGTTCAATTCTGTTTTCTTTTTAAACTTTAATTATTAATTTCCAGAAATGGATGCCCCATGATTCTTTTTAGGCCCAGCACAGCCCTTCTTGAACATAGGAATTTCCATTTTAATTTTTTTTTTTTCTATTTGCTTGACGTTGTGTGCGTAAAAGTGGCCATGAATTAGAATTTTAATTTAAATGACAATTGAATGAAAACGGATCTAACGCAATGTTGTTTTTTCATATTTTTATGGGGTATGCATTTGTCTGTGTTCATACATAAAACTATTAGTCATCAGTAGTTGTATGTACATTTTGTGTCTTGAGAAAATTTCCAGCTCAAGTAGGTTGAAGAGATGGGTTTCAAGCATCAATTCCAAATACAGCTGTACAGTTAGCAGTCAGAACCAGAGTTTTTGATACAATGAGTAGGAGTTAATGGGTGATTTTGAAAGGTACGTATTATTAATATGCAGGCAGATAGATCATCTAACCACTTCTGGCAAATGTCATGTCAGGACACATAAGAACAGACACAATTTTTCATATTTGTCTGTCTTTTTATAAATTTTCCCTGTAGAGGAAAATTGCTACACAACAAAAACCTCTGCTGAATTTTATACCCTGGTCGCAATTATTGATTGCCTTGCCTATGTGTTTCTCTCTAAGATGTATCTGCGCTTGAGTCCAGGAACAAGATACAGGTTCCATTACCTAAGCCAGTTCAATGTACGAATGTCAAGTTTCATTTACACGCTCTCTCTGTGCCCCATTCTGATCATTATTGCGGGATTCTGATTCCCGTGGCCAACTAGGGAGGTGAGCATCAGGCCTTCTGTAAACTCAAACTCAGGCARCATTCTGCTGTGATCAGACTGGAGCACCCGTGGACTGTATTTACTTTGGTGTATTGAGGTTATCCATCTCAACCAGTCTGATTGCATGTATGGAAGGAACTGAGGAGAAATTCTAAGTAATTCCACAACGTAGTGAAACAGGCTAACCTGGCATGTGACTTGGCAATTTTTTTTTACTAGCGGTTCCCAGGTTCTACCCCAATACCAGTTGTGTCCATGGGAAATAACTATTGCCACGCAAGTGTGGCATATAAGTTGTGAGAATTTTGCCACTGTTCTTGGTATAATTGCCTTACTGGCAAATTGGTACATTTGTTGGTTAGAAGTGTTTTGACTCTGTATGTTGTTGTTTTAGATCTCTGTGACAGGGGGATAGCAAGAACTTTTACAAGTGGGACTTGACTTTAGCGATCTTTGAATCAAGAAACCTAAACTTTTGTTACTAGTCTAAACAAATGCCACATATAAAATTCCCTCACCAAATATTCAAAATACTTCTTATTTTATTATTTGAAGAGGGGAAATATAAGAGTTCTCTTAATAAAAAAAAGAAGGGCCTACTTCTTGAAAAGATATGTTATTCTTTTTTGTTTCTGCTGACAACAGGCTAACTCAAAAGGAAGTAGGCCCTTCTATGTGAAAGGATAGAAAATTGCTTGATACGATGCTTGCAGTTTTACATGAAGAATTCCACTTACTGAATGAATGAATCAGTGTTGCGTATTATGCAGAACATTGTGCAATCAGAAATACACAAAATAGGCTCTAATTTTTAAAAACAATATTCTGCTTTATACTGTATAATGGAAGTCTACATAAAGTATTCTTAATTCTCAGTAAATTATTTCCTTGTTATTCTGATTGTAACATGTTACTGGTAATTCTGTTAAGGTCAAAATAATGCCACCAATACTTTGAAGATACTTGTTAGATCTGAGTCATATCTGTAACTATGACCAAGCCCTTTTAATGCAGGGACTGATTTAATCCATGATTAATGCAAATTAATGCAAAAAGACTTCTTAATTAAAAAGCGCCAAATTAACCAGTCTATAAAAATGCACAAGCAAAAAGTGAAAGAAGATCTCTCGTGATGAGAAATGAAGAAGTTAAGGGAAAAAGAACTGCAAATTTTTCAAGAACATGCATATAATTTATAAACCGAATTATCTAGTGTTTAAGTATGTTTCAGGAAGTCTACAGAGAACAGATCTAGACCAAAGAAGGAACCTAAACAAGCAGGTCTGCTTTTTAAAGTTCAGGTTTTTTGCTTGTTTTTATTTTAGCAAAAATTGAGATAGATGTCTCAGGCCTCAGATATCGAATGCATGAGCTCACAGATAACAAACTTGAAATTTTGTTTGGATGGATTATGAAGTTAGATTGCAAAATATTAAAATTATTATGCAAGTTAAATAATGCAAAAACTTGCATGGGAGGGCAAATTTGATTTTACCAATATCAGGTCTTAAATCATGCAGATATGCAGAAGGCTGCATTCCTATCCCGCTGCAAAAGCTAGCTTTTTTTTTTTAAGATCGTGGTTACATTGCTCAACCGGTGGAGAACACATCCCTTCATGTGCTGGCTGTGGTTTATAAAGGCATCTGAAGTCACTAAATTCTTCAGAATTGGCTGTTCTGTTCATGGAACAAGAGAGATTCTGAAATGTTCTTCTTCCCACCCACACCCTCCAGAGCAGTTAAAATCAGAAAAAAAAAATGCTTGTCAAAGCACAGCTATTATATGAAGTCACAAGAGGACGGGGCACACTTTTTTGTTCTAGATACACTCCATTTTATACAGTGAGACCTCATGGTGACACTCAGTCTAGATATGTTTACACATTTTTAAGAGGTATTTTACGAATCCTGTATTCTGCTTGCATTATTAATTATTCAAAAATACTTTAGGCTACAAACGTGATGCTCAGGTTTGATTTACACTGGGCTGAAGGGCATTCAGGTAGAGCTTTTGATTTATTCTGCTCAGTACTGATAGTAACTATTCAACCCATATTTTGTAATGCATATATTCTTGATATTGTACTTCAGGTAAGATTTGGGTCCTTCTTGGAATAGAATTGCTAACATTTCTTAACAATGTTAACTTTTTACTGAAAATCCCTGTTAATTTACCCAGAAAATATAAATATATTTGTATATCCACACAAATATCCATATCTTCTGTATATCATCTCTTCTCCTTAATAGTAGTGTTGTTTACTCTGACTTTGTTTCAATGAATTACTTAATTTTAAGCATGTATGTAGTTCCACTGAGGTCAAAGTGAAGTGCTTGTATATACTGGAAATAGTTATGTGTCAGTCTTGGTTTCTGAACATTTTTTTGAAGCATGTTGTTGTTCAGTCCCTCAACCACTTCTTTAGATATTATTTGTCCTTTGCGGCTTTAGGTAAAACGGCCACTGTGCTAATTTCTCTTCTCTTTATTGTCATGAATGAGACTGCTGTATCCATATTTCTCTGTGAAAAGCAAGCTTACTATATTCTGTGGAGCCTTATTTCTATCTGCATACACTAAAAAAAAGAGACAGTGAGATTTTTTTAGAGAATATATGTAGATTTGATATCTGTAGAATAAAGGAGAGTTGGTATGTGTTTTAAAAAGATGGAAAAGATCTCAGACTGTACTGAACTTGCTGATTTTAATTGCTGTGTAGCAGTTCTCAGCAATGATGACTAGTATTTCAGTGCTGCAAACAACTGAAACATAAATCCAGACTTGCAAATTGTGAATCAGGATAATTTCAAGAATGTCAATCAAGTTTGCAGAGCAGGTCTAACAAGAGTTGCCAAAGTAGCCATAACTTTCACTGCTTGTGGACATCACTCGTTGGTACCCAGCTGGATAGCAGCTGGTTAGTGTGAATCCTAACAAATCCTCTCTTGTTTGGTTAGTGGAAAATCCAGTGGCCACACTAGTGAGTTCTTTTAAAAGCAGGAGTGAAAATTTTGATTTAGCTTACTGAAATACTAGGGAATCAGCAAATTCCATTCACTAGGAAGGCACTTTGCTCCAAAGGAGCGTGAATGAATACCTTGTGAAATAAATTGCCTGATGTGCTTTGTTGTGCAACTCCAGAAAATCACATTTTGATTTTATTTGGAAGCTTCTTTTTCAGAAAATTCTGTCACTCGCTATTGTGATAGAAAAATGACTGAATTATAATACCTTTTTCGATTTTGTGTTGGCTTGGTTTTTCTATTCCTTATCAGGAGGCAGGGAATTCAGATGCCTTTAAATTCTTGGTTTGAAAATCTATAGATTTTGGCACATTATTGATGAGTATTGATAGAACTCAAGGACACGTTCCAGTGTAGGAGACAAGAGCTTGCAGGATAGCATTCCCGTTAACGTAAGTAGGGCTCACAGGTTGTACGCTTGAATCTTTGACCACTGCCAGTTGGCAACGCTGAGTGCTGGTGAGCATCCAGCCCTCTTCTGGTATTTTCAAGCAGGCCCCCTTGGAAAGGAGACTTAGATACAGAGAGAGACTGCTTTCTACTCCAATCCTCTCACTAACTGCTGTGCAGCGAGAGGTTTGTGCTACTGGGCACTTGGTTGCACATGTGGGTACCACTGGCAGATGTAGAAACAGGATCCTGTGGAGCAGGGCACTGCGCATTACAGCAAGAGTGGCCAAATCTGACCCACAGCCTTCTTACCTCAAAAGAGGTAAACAAAAATGGAGATTGAGCAATCCACAGCAGAATTTTCTTCTCTTGACTCTTAATTAATAAATTCATTTGGTTTCTGTCAAGGGCAGTAAATATTACTACTCTGTTTTCCAACCTTCCAAGTAGCACTAGAACCAGATGTTTTCATTAAAATCTGCTCTAAGCAAATGCAACTATCCTTTTTTTCTTTTATCCTGTTCCCTGACATTTAAGCTTAGCAGACTTTTTTAAAAGAGCTTTGTTTCACTTGCGAGCGAATATTTTAACATACCGCAATATTCTTCTCTGATCAAACTCCTAGTTTCTCCTAGGAGACTCCTAGTGTCGCCAGTCTCTACAGTTTTGAGTAATGCATCAGTTTTGACAGATACTAAGCTATTTGTTATGTGTGCATTAATCTGCTAACAGTCATCTCTGTATCTTCCCTCTTAGCCTCAGTATAGGTTGATTGAGTGTGGGTATCTGAAAACATATTGAAAGTACATATATATGGATTTTGAGAATTTATTTTGAAATTACCATGTAACCAGTATATATGACTAATATTTTACAGCAACTATGACTGGAAACTAATTTCTTTAAATAATATAGTAAACATCATTAGAAAATCTGATATCTGTGATAGCTGGCAGGGTTGGGGGTTTTTTTGAGCTTTTGCTTAGCAAATTAACAAGGCTAATTGATCTGATGATTCCTAGCTCATTTGACTTTCTGCTACATTTTTCAGTTATATTAGGACCAGAGATTAAAACAAGCAAGTATTACTTGTGCTACTATCTGAGGCCTCCTTCTTAGCTGCATGATGTCTGAGAGTTATCTAGTATGTGTTGTGGTATGAATTTTGTTTTGGCACGTTTGAGTAAGGTCTGCATTAAAATCAATAGATTATGTTTTCAAATAAGTGGTGAGACCGAGAGAAGATTTTTTTTCATGTCCTTCTTTTTTTTTTTTTTTAAAGTAATTTCAAAAGCTTACTCTATTATTAGTAATTTATATTTCTTTGATTTCAAAATGCTTTCACTTTGCAGTGCTGCAGGCCTGCTTGCAACTGATTGCTGACAGCAAAAGTGATATCCAACAGAAAGGTAAGAATATGGCCCATGATTTATAGCTAACTATTCCATGTATTAACTCTTCCACCCAATTTTATCTAACTTCAAAGCAGTAACTGAGTTATGTCACCAAACTAAAAAACAAACAAACAAACAAACAAAAGAGGTCCCTGCATCTGGACAGCTCTTGCAAATATCCTCTTTTCAGTGGGGAAATCCAGCGAGTGAGACTGGAAGTCTTGACTAGAAGTCAGCTTTGTTAATTTTTGGCAGATGAAAATGAAGAAAGTAACTTTTTTTTCTGATTACCCAAAAATTACTGTTTCTTTTAGATGATTCAAGCATTGTCCCTTGGCTTCTGAGCTTTAAACGTGGAACAGCTCTGGAAGAACAAGGAAATAAAATAGTGATCAAAGAAACAGGATATTTTTTCATATATGGCCAGGTGAGAAAGCTCAATTCGCTAATMTGACTTTTAAATGCATTTTTAATGTCTCTATACAATATGTTTGAAGTTTGCACCTCTTCATTCTGTAGGTTTTATATACGGATACAACATTTGCTATGGGACACTTAATACAGAGGAAGAAGGCCCATGTGTTTGGTGATGATCTCAGCTTGGTGACATTGTTTCGTTGCATCCAAAATATGCCACAGTCTTATCCGAATAATTCTTGCTATACTGCTGGTAAACATCTAAGTTTTCCTTTTCTTTGTTTGTAAATAAACTGTATCAAATAGAATCTGTAGTGTTGGGTGATTAAGTATTGTGGCAGTTGTAAAGAAAATGGACTGCATTCATGGATCTGGTTAATTGCAAAATTACAGAATACTTTCAAAAAATACGGTTTTATATAAAGTATCGGCAGTTGGAGGGTATGCATCTAACTTAGGTGATCTGAACAATTCCCCTCTCTCCATTGACTATATAATGTGGTTAGATACTTTGGTGCTTTCGGTTAGATGCCTGAAGCAGGCAAAAGGAGTATGTACTGTCCTTATTGAAGAACTCAGTTCGACTTCAGGGTTGAATTCCACATTTAGTTATCCCATTAAAATATTTAGAAGCTATGTTCTGCTTTAAAACATCATACATGAATTTTAGCTACCGAATTTTTGCATACCTTACTGGGGGATTTCCAAAGATATTTCTTATCAGCTTAATTCTCTACTCCTTATAATGGCTACTGCAGTTCTACTATTTGGTTAGATGAAAAATAGTTAATTCCTTCCTATAAGGAGCTCTTTCTGACTGCAGAAATCAGAAACACCACAAGAAAGACCAATTAAAATATTTAACGCAAGTCCAGCAGGCTCAATGCTCAACATATCTGTACATTCCTGCAGTAGCGTTTAAGGAATTATTGTCAAGGCCTATTAAACCTCGTTCAGTAGCTCTTATCTGTCTGTCTTTCCCCCTTAATGGTGGATTTGAGGGTTTTCTCTTTTGTTATTTTCCAGCAAGATCTGTGTGCATAAACACTATCTTTTTTTTCAATGCCTTATAAAAAAGTGGGTGACATTTGAGTGATGGAGTTGACTGTTGGCAAGTAATAGCATTAAACAAATGGGATGGGGAAGAAAGCTAATTTTTTTTCCAAATAAAAATAAATTAGCTACTTGCTCCTGGCAATTGAGGCTGTCCAAACATTTTCTTTAACTTTCTGCCCCTCCACCCACACATTCTGGCATCATAACCACCTTCAATTTCATCTATCCTCTTATTTCACCCTTGTATTACTCCCCCACTTTCTTAACTAGGTTCTCTACTCCTCCTGCCACTTCACAGTTCCTGCTTCCCAAATTCCCACCCTTCTGCTTTCACCTGGAAAACCAAATCTCACTGCAATATCTCATGCTGTTGAGCACGTGTCGCAGCAGATGTTAGATGTGCTCTCAGCTCAATGACTGCAACTTGAAGGCAAGGTGCTTTTGGTTATCACATCAGCTGATGTGCGGCTGGCAGGAAGCAGACTTTTGTGCTCTGCAGTTGCAGTGGATCAGCTGATGTCTGGTAACTTCATTTGGTTGGTAAAGCTCATGAGACCTCCTCCAGAAGCGTGGGAACGGAGTGGTCTAGGACCAGCAATACCCAGTGCTGACCTTGACTGTCACATCACCATAACACGAGGAATCTGGGTACACCACTGTTACGAATTTTTGCAGCGTTTGCTTAAGTAAACTGTGATATGCTGAGCGCAGAGGGGAAAGTAGGTCCAGCTCCACAGAGGATGTTAAGTGTCAGCTTTGGGTAGGCTGCAATTTGTAAGATTGTGCCTAAAGATAAAAAAGCACTCATCACAAGTAACAAGCCATGGTTGTATTTGTAAGATGACGTGTAATGACTTTTTGAATACCGTTTATGAAAATAATGTATTTGAAATATTAACTTAAAAATATTCCAAATCTTTTGCCAGGCATTGCAAAATTAGAAGAAGGGGATGAACTTCAACTTACAATACCACGGAGAAGGGCCAAAATATCCTTGGATGGAGATGGTACTTTTTTTGGTGCGGTTAGACTCCTCTGAAGCCCTTCATTTCTGTTATTATGCTTAATGCAGTTTTCTTCTTTTCCTATGCCTTTGTCAGAAAAAATACTGAATTGTAATAAAGCTGCCAATTCAGTCTCTCCCCATCCACCACCAGCTTCTGAGAACTTTTCTTTGGTTTAATAAGGGAACCCAAAACAGGAAACACACCAGACACACTTGTGAGATATAACCATCATGCGATTACCAGAAAGCCAATTTATTTTAGACAATGGGAGACTCTAAATAACAATTGTAAAGCAATGGTTTTTTTGGCTTTGAAACAATTTCTTGTCCATAAGACAAATCAAAGGAGTTGACGATAAAGTATAGCATAAACAGGTCCACCGACTATCAAATTATCATCCATAATTGAAAAGGAAAACTAAAACACAAGTACATCTTAGATTTGCTTTGTTTCATCAATAAAAGGGAGGTGTCAGGTGGGTTCTGGGTTTTTTTTTGTTTTTTCTTTGACACCAAGATTTTGGGGAAGGAAAAAGTCTAAATATGTCGGATAATGAAAACAAACTCCTTAGAAATGTACGGAATAGTAGCCACTGGCTTGCTTCTTCCCTGTGAACAAAAGGTGTATAAATTACTAAAATCTATTAGTATTTACTAATTAGAATTAATTTTACTGGAAAAAGGACACGTAAGATGCTTCAACAGCTCAATCTTCAAAGTATTGCTATTCATCAAGGAATATGTGTATACTTCTATGTAAGCAAGGCAAGGATAGAAAGAAACGCGGTGAGATTAGACATGATACAGTACGTGGAATTGGATTTCTGGCTTCATAATTTCTGCAGTCATAGATAGATGTTGTGTATATATATACAGTATATATATGTATATGTATATATATGAAAGTATGTACACACACATATATAAGCCTTTGACATTTGGGCATAGAATTTTATCTTCTTTTGAATAGTTCATCCGATGGAAATATTACTGCATACATATTTTTTGTATTTCTCTTGCTTTTTGCTATGATCCGTTCTATGCGATATAGTAGAAAGGAAAATCCAATAAACCTGGAACCAGACATACAACTAAGAAAATACATTTATATCCCAGAAATCTGGGCTCAATCCTTAGGTTAACTATAGGCTTTTTCTGCAGTTTTGAATATATTGCTCAACTCTTGCTTTACAAAAAAAATCAGACCTGTAGAAAGACTAAACAGATGTCTTTTTTTCTTTTCTTTCGTCTGTCGTCTTTGTTCAGTAGATAAGATTTATGTCTTTTTTACCCCAAGAATCCATGTGTATTGCATGGTCAAGGTAATAGCATGGTAATAGTGTGGTCAAGACTTCTAGGAGCTATTGTAATACAAACATTGAATACTTACTCCACAGATCTTCAAAGAAGTATTGAAGTGCTACTGGAATAGATAAAATAATAAAACCCACAGTAATGAACTGTACTTCATTTGAAAATATTTTTTAGGGGTTGAGAATTGTGTCATATAAGCTCATTTAGTAAAGATGCTCTGTATATTGCAGTCTCCTCGTCTGTTTTTATAAATCATGCTGATTTGATTGTGTTCTCATGGTGATAGACAATAAATAAAAGAGATTTGGAGCTAGGAATTATGGACTGTGGCAAACTAATGAAACAATTAATTCAACTTCTCTGGGCTTCAGCAATAAGCATATGTGTATTGGATTACTACACTGGGATTTTTATGAGGCTTAACTACAGTTTCAAAATGTCTAGAAGTCCTCCTTATACAAATTTATTTATTTATGTGTCCTGGAGCCGACGCTGCTGCTGCTTCTTCTTCTTAGTATTATTATTATTATTTAACTTTGATGTGCTAAGTTTGCCAAAAAGGCATTTTAAATCCTCTACAGGAACCCTCAGTTTAGCCAAAGGTTGTGTGAAACTGCATGTAGATAAAACAATTATTAGCATGCAGTGAGTTGTCTGTTATTACTGACATACATTAAAGAGAGACCCAGAATCTCTAATGAGAAGCTTGTTGATTTTAGAATTGTCTGATTGTAGAAAAAAATGTTGTTACTGTTGCTTTCCCAGAGACTTAATGGCTAAAATTGCAAATTTAACTTTTGGTATGTAAGTTTCCCCAGCGGTTTCAGTAGGCTTGTGTGTGCTTTGCTTAAGCCAATTCTGAAGGTGTTTGGCACCTTAGAAGGTGTAGCTTTGATATAAACAGACACAGTGTAATATTTTAAACATACAGCACATAGCAAAAATTCTGTGAAGTTGAATCAATTGTCATCACTGCCCCTTTTCCTCGCAGTATTTCTTCCTTCTGCTGCTGGCGAATGTGGACAGCGCAGAACTTAGGCAAGTGTTTGGGGTATGGTGTGGCTTGGAGGAAAACTTTTCTCTTCTGAGGTAAAAGATTTCAAAAGCGTTCCCTTCCTTTAGTAAGATGAAACTGAACCTCAAGTTTCTTCACAAAAAATGTGAACCATGAGAACTCCCACATGTGTGCAGAGAGTGCAAGTGGACAGACTGTTCAGATATTTCTACTAAGCTGGCCATTTTGTTTTGTTGGGTTAGTTTTCTGCTGGCTTCATGAGAAAACTTGTCTTCTCAAAATCAATCTGCTTCTGCACAAAGTTGAGTTTTAACAGATCAGCATTTTCTGACCAAAGCAGGAAGAAAAGGAGAACACCTCATTCCTGATGGTTCTGCTAAGAAACTGGTGATACATGAGGTAGCAAAATGCATCCAGACCACAATCATGCTTATGCTTCAGTTAGTGGGAGTTACTGAAACTTTCTGCATTTGATAGATGTTATTTAAATGTGTGATAGGTAGTTGTCGTGGTTTGACCCCAGCCGGCCACCAAGCCCCACACAGCCACTTGCTCATTCCCCCCCCGTGGGATGGGGGAGAGGATCGGAAGAGTAAAAGTGAGAAAACTCATGSRTTGARATAAAGACAGTTTAATAGGGAAAGCAAAAGGCACACACGCAAGCAAAGCAAAACAAGGAATTCATTCACTMCTTCCCATCGGCAGGCAGGTGTTCAGCCACCTCCAAGAAAGCAGGGCTCCATCACGCGTAACAGGTACTTGGGAAGACAAACGCCATCACTCCGAATGTCCCCCCTTCCTTATTCTTCCCCCAGCTTTATATGCTGAGCATGACGTCGTATGGTATGGAATGCCCTGTTGGCCAGTTGGGTCAGCTGTCCTGGCTATGCTCCCTCCCAGCTTCTTGTGCACCTGGCAGAGCATGGGAGGCTGAAAAGTCCTTGACTAGGGTAAACATAACTTAACACCAACTAAAAACATCAGTGTGTTATCAACATTCTTCTCATACTAAATCCAAAACACAGCACTATACCAGCTACCAGGAAGAAAATTAACTCTATCCCAGCTGCAACCAGGACAGTAGTATCTAGTTGGTTCATACCATATTTTACATTCTTATCAAGGACATCTAGCATTTAAAATAGGTTTCTGGAAATGCAACAAACTGTGTGAATAATCTAGTTCTTGTTCATGTGGTGTTAAGCAGCATCATGGAAAACATAAGGGACTTGAACATTTTCTTTCCAGTACATTTTCACAGAAAGTGTGAGCTTGWATCATTCTTTCCTTTTTTAATAATGTGCAATTGGCAGATATATAGCTGCTTTGAAACATGTAATTTGTATCTTAAAAATGAAAATATGTCTGTTATGATGTACATTCACACACCCTACCAACATACAGAGCACACTTATTACGTGGCTCTCCTGCCTCTGACTGTTTCTCAAATTGCTCAGCATTTGCCATTGTAAGACCTTAATTTCAGTTGTCCCATAGTTTTGCCAAGCTTACACCGCTGGAGATTTTCTGTATCTCTGGTTTATGTCTTAGGTTGAATTGTCTTGGATAACTTCAGCCCCCAAAGTTCTACTCTTCTGAAGATGAGGGTAGGGAAAATGCGTTGTTTGGATTTTATTTTAGTGATTTGGCTGCTTTTTCTTTGGAAAGATCTAGAGACTATGCTTTGAAAGAAGCAATGTGTGTAATGTGGGTTTTGCTTTGTTTTAATCAGGTTTTTCTTTCTTCCTTTCTTTCTTGTGCACTCATACTTTGACAAGGTGTATGCTTTTGAAGAATATTATATGTTTTCTCATGTTAAGCATATTCTATCTCTATGGAACTTTCAAAAGGGAGAAGAAAATGTTCCCAGCAGTTTTGTCTGTTGGCTGAGTCCATGGATTACCACCATCAGTAAGATCTAAGGTTGTTTTTCAAGGTCGGTCCAAGCAGCAGTGAGAAGGAAGTTGATGCAAACACAGGGAAGAGGGAAGCTAAATATTTGATGTAGAAAGCATCTCATGGAGTTTGCAGGTTACATAGAGCTTAGGGGTGATAGGGGAAACAAACCAGATTTGGAGCTGGACTGCAGAAATTGGAGAGACCCTAACTAGGATTTGATTGCTTGTGAGGTGGGGAGAAATGGAAGGGCATGAAATGGACTGGCTGTGAAAAGCCTGGGAACTAAGGGAGGTTAGGCAAAGGTAGCAGCCTTGTGGAAAAGGGCCAAGGGTTCCTGGGGGAAAGCAAGCTAAACACAAGTCGGCAGTGAGCCCTGTCAGAGACGAAGGCTAACAGCATACTGCTCAGGAGTGTCACCAGTAGATTAAGGGAAGGGGTTATTCCCCTTTTCCTGACCCTTTCAGAGTGCATTTGGGATCCTGCAGCCAGGTTTGGACACACTACACACCAAATACAAGAAGGACAGTGAGAAACTTGAGGGAGTCCATTTGTAATGCAAGGGGGTGGTCGGGCTGGAGCACACGCCTGCCCTATGAAGAGGGCCTGAGGGAAATGGGTTTGTCCAGCCTGGAGAAGAGGCTCAGGGGGTCCTAATAGCAGCCTTCCAATACCAGTTAGGAGGTTGTCAAGAAAACAGAATCATACCCTTTGAGAGGTCCACAGTGGTGTGAGAAGAGACAATGGGCACAAATCAAACCAGGAAGTTCATACTTGACATAAGGAAAAAAATTATCACCATAGTGTCATGGTCCATTTGGATCTCTCAAATTTACAGGTCAACATACTCTGTAAATTAAACTTCATTTTATGAGCTCATTAGGAAAGAAATCAAACATGACAAACAATCCCCTTTGTGCAGACTAGTCTAACATGTGAATTCACTAATTCATCACTTAAGTCATGAGGTTTCTAACTCGCAAGCTCTCTAATTCTCACAACTCATAACTTGTAATTTGTGCACCTATGGGCAAAAGAGTTACCTAGCTGACGGGGAGAGTGCTCATCCTTCCTCCTCTGTCATGGTGCGGGCATCCCCTGTATCACACTGGGAAGCATGAAAGCCTCAGCAGTCCAGCTGCTGTTGGATCTGCTTCAAAAACTTTTTGGGTAAGCAGACTTATTTATACCTTCCAGCTTGGAAGTTTGGTCTACACCATTTCCATGAGTTAGCAGATTATAAAGAAACTGCCAGACAAGCAATACACAAGGACGATGGCTGCAGGAGACGGCAAGYTGCGGGTGATAATGGCTGCAAAATGACCTTTAGCCCTTTCTGGCAACCGTGTCCTGCCTACGTTGCCTTCGCTTTGACCTAATGATGCTGATCCCAGCATATATCAGGCCTTAACATGAGCTGCATGTTAGCCAAAATCTGAGCAGGAATTGAGTGGAGCGTCACACCATGGGGATAGTCAACCACTGAAGCATGTTGCCCAGAGGGGCTGTGAAAAATCTGTTCCTACACATTTCCAACACCTTAATGGATAAAGCCCTGAGCAACGTCGTCTGAATTCAGTGTTGATCCTGCTTTGAGCAGGCTGGAGTACGGACCTCCCAAATGATCCCTTTCCCCTGGCTGATTCTATGGTAAGAAACCAGGAGATGTGGGGGGCAGAGAAAGGACTGAGACTGGTGGGAACAGGTCAGAAAGGGTCCTGCTGRGGAAGGAAAGGTGTTCATTTCCCGAGTGCAAATAGAACATGGGTTCCTCAGTGTGTGCTTCAACAGTATCAGCAAACATCTATGTAATGCACAGGGCAGGTTCCAGTTAAGCACAGCAAGCTGCTAGCAGTCATCGGGTACTGCATGACCCGAAACTCAAGAGTGTAAATTGAATCAAACCATGTGGCCAAGTAATAATCTTCATTCACTCACTTGCGAGTTTCCTTTGGCTTTTTTTTTCTGCTTGCCCCCCGCCCCCCGAGTGACAATGGATAGGAGACACTTACTTCATCCTGTGGAAAATGGGCTATTGATGGAAAGTATTTTAAGCTGGGGCCCAGACTAATTTTCAGAAATATTGGAAAGTAGTAAATGAGGTGGAACATGCAAGAAGAGAAATTATGATGTCCTATTTAAATCAGAATTGTATTCCCTTTCTGTCTGTGAGAGCTGGCTGAAAAGCCATGTTTACTTTCCGCAGATTTTATTTTTTTTTCTTTCTTTAAATCTGGGTTTCTTTCAATTTTGACTTAAAACCGTTTCTCCCAAAACTTTTTTGGCAAACTTAAGTTCTTCAGATCCTCTCTCTAATCCTGATGAACATTAGTTATTCCAATAGCTGCAGGAAATCCTGTATCTCAACGTGCAGGTGAGTTCCCCTTCCAGACAGAGCTCAGGGTACTAGCCTTCCAGAGCTTCTTGGCCTAGGGAAGAGTCTTGACGAGCTCCTTTGAATCTGAAGACTGCCACTTTCAGTTTCCCTGGCTTAGTAGCCAACAGCCCTTTCAGAAGTCCAAGCTGAGTTCCCTCCAGACATTGCTTTCAATTTGGTAACAGTTCCTTTGGTCTGAAGTATTTTAAACAGAACATGCTGGGCTCCACAAACCAGCATTTTGGTGAAGCTCTATTTTGTCTGAACATTTCCAAGCTGCCCTAGCCTTTACCGCAGAGTTCCTTAAACTGGATTTTTCACAGGTGGTCACTGATTGAATGTTCCTCATTGTCTGGCTGACTGACTGATGTCCGTCTGGTCTCATTTGCAGAAGTGTTGAAATGTACAGCTGCAACTGAAATTAGCAGGAGCTGTGCTTTGAATATATGGAGGGCTGTATAATTATGCTTAGAAATACTACAGCGACAAATATTCTGGAAAAGCCCTGGGGGAAATAAATTCTGATCTGAAGGCAMACTTAGTTAGGAATGTGCAGTCAGCCAAGAGCTATGCTTTGGAAAAAGCGGGAGGAAAAGTTCTTAAATCATTGCTTGGGTGCCGGACATTGTGTGCATTCAGTGTGATGGGGATCTTAATGGGAAGGGCAATGTGAGGTTATATAAAGTAACTTCTGTTACAGGTGCAAGGAAGTAGAACTGAGATTACGAAGACAATTGTGGCCCATCTTCACTGTGAGCATTTAACTTTGCATTGGAAGATCTGGCGGGGGTTGGAGACAGAGGACCTCCAGGGGCCTGTTCCTATTTCCTGCACCAAAAGAGAAGTTCCACTCCCCCCAAACCTCACAGAAACTACTACATGTAGCTGTGGAAGGGGTGGTGACAGTTCTACCTGTGCTTAGGCAGTGTTTGTCTCCCCATTAAGGGAACTAGAAAGCAACCACTTCATAGTTCCTGAGACCACTGGAGAGCAAACCTAGCACTTTTAAAGCAGGAAGAGTAAGGGGAAAGTTTTGCCAGAGGACAGCGGATAAGCAGTGTCTGATGGCAGACTGCTGGCTCAGGGTTTCTTACCTAGTTTTGTTTGTCCTCTGAATGAGAAGGTCACAAGGATGACAGAGATTTGAAAAGCTATACAACTCTGTTTCACAATAATAAAATTATTGATTTTTTTTTTTTCTCAAAGAGGAGATTTSCTACCTCCCCCCACCCCAAGAAGGGGACAGTAAGAGCAAAGTGAGTGGATGGGGTAAAGCGGCACGTCTGATGCTGTGGCAGGTGGGAGAGGTAGGTGAGAGGTAGCTGTGTGGGAGGGGGGTGTAAAGCCGAGGCAACAGCAAGAAGACTGCCATGCTGCTGCTGCTGCTGCCTGTCTTCCCCTGCTGCCTCAGTTGCTCCATGCAACCTTTCAGTCCTGCGTTAGTCTGGCATTTAATCACAACTGGTAATTTTTTTGAGAGCAAGTTCATGACGGGTCATACTTATGTCTCTATTCAATTATCAGTTGCAATTACCAGCCAAAATTACCAGTCCCAGTGCTGAACCTGTAGAAGAATACCGATGATGCTCTACTGAGATGCTACACTGGAAGTGTGAGTCAGGGCTGACTCAGACAAGCTGAGCAGGCTGATGAGAAATGAGGTTGAGTCCACCATTCTTTATCTGTAAAATGATGACGGTATACTTTCCTACCTCTTAGGCTGCCAGAAACATATCTTCCACCATCAGCGGAAGCAGCAAGCAGTGGAAACAGGAGAAGMACATAGTCTGCTACTTTTTCCATCACTTATTTCCTTTATTTCTTGTTCTRTCCAGAATCCCTTTTTCCAGCTTTCTTTGACCTTGTTCTTTCTCGCATTCATCACCACTACACTCAGAACATGCCAAAAAAAMYCCAAAAACCCCAAACTAGAACAACCAAGAATTTTTAAAGCAGAAAAGTAGCTACTTTGGATTGCCTCCCTCATTAATTTTTGGTGGATAACCTCACACAATCATCATCACCATCACCGTTTTTAGGGAGCTGGAGTCTCATACAGCCTGATGGTACAGCCGCCCCTTCCCCGCCGGAGGGCAGCAGCGCACACACCAAACGGCATTGCTTTCACATTTTCATCTCAGCACGAAACAAGCTGGTAGCAAAAAATCCTCTTCCCTTTAAACTGAGTGTATCACTTCTGGCACTGCAGGTGGAAAAGAGAAAAAGAAAAAGGTAAAAAGAAAAAGGAAAGAGAAAAAGAAAGAAAAGCTTCTGGAGCACCGATGCCAATGAAGTAATCTTTTATGCCTGTGAATTAACAGTGAGCCAAAGCTGTCTCTTATGTATTGCATTGGCTTTTGAGAGAAAGAAGAAAAAAAAAAAAAAAAAAAAAAAACAACAACAAAAAAACCACCACAACAAAACTGCTTCCTTGAACTTCCTGTGGTTTGTCTAAGGAAGAGAAACATTTCTGGTTTATTTCTCAACATGCAATATTTAGTTGAGAGAAAGAGTTTGAAAGTGAGCACAGTCGACATCCAAAGCCCGGAAACACTCGTAATCTTGGAACAGCACAGAACTGGGTCTTTCATGCTAGGCGCAATGTCAGAAAAACTGTGGGTTTTAACCTTTTAAGAATTTTGGTAACTATTCTAGTATGGATCAGACCCACCTTATCATTAACTCTCACTTTCCTCTGTTTGCATACCTGAGCCTACACACTCTCAATGTATATGTTTGACAGCAAGCTACCCTGGTATGAGAAATTCTGATTTATACATTTATTCATCCATAAACTCCTAGCATGAATGGATCCTTCTGCAAACTCTGAGCAGCTGAATGCTTTGTTTTGTTCTGCTTGTTAACCAGGTTGAAAAACTAGGGTGGAAAGAAGAATATGGTCATTTAGAAGCCAATGCTTTGAGATGTTTTCAATAAATCCATTTTCCTCACCTTGATTTAACAGCATAGTGGTGAGAAGAAAAATCAGTACTTGTTTTGCCGTAAGTGTCTTACCTTTTTGAAGGCATTACTTGTGTTCCTGTAGCTATCCTCACATTTTCACTGGTTTCTAATACACATTTCATATTAGCTGCAAACCTCTTTTCTGGTAAAATGGGAACAATGCAAATCCTGCCCCTTCAATAATACTCTCAAATTCACAGCTTCTAGAGCTGATGTGTTGTTTTAGTCTCCTCAAATATTTGCTTCTTTGGAGATGGTGATTGCTTATATATATTCATTAGTTCTCTCCATAAAGGAATTGTACCAAAACTGACCCCTTGGGATTCACAAGCTGCTGGTCCGTGAAGAAGAGCCAAGCAGAACGGCAACATTACGCACCATTGTGGCTAACCACTGCCTTATTGCTCCATTTTCTTACCCTGCTGGTTATGAATGTAGCAGATCACATTGGCTTTCTTTAAACACCCAGGACAAGGTTCTTCTGACTTAATGAAGACATCTGCAATGAGGATGCCTCCACGTTTTGAGGCAACCATCTGGAACCCCACTGTAGTCCATGGGGAGAAACGGGCACTTCTGTGTCAGTTTGTCACTTCCTAAAGCAAATGATTCAYGGGTTGGGTGAATCATACTGCAAATTACCTTTTTTTCTTTTTTTTCCTCCGTGACTATAAGACCCTCAGGTTACCACTGCACACAATGTAGCTATCCAAATTTAGTTTCTAATCTCATTCTTGATTACTGCAGCAGCCAGGGATCACAAAAGGGAGCATGCCATTTCATTACACGGCTTCCCATACAGGAAGGGAACAGGACTATTGCTGAAAGTTTTACTTGTTGCAGCAAGAAAGGTGAAGGCTAAGAAAGGAAAAAGAAAGACTATTGTGTTATACACCAATGTCAGACTCGTGTATAGTAAAATTCTTATATTATGCTCAAGTGTGGAAGGAGAAGTGTGATTTAATTGGAATTAATGGGTTAAATCAAACTACTGACTTGGAGATTAAATGGGTTGAGACAAGCTTTGCAGGAAGGAAAAGCAACAACAGTCTGCAAAATAAGCAACAATGGCATATAAAAACAAATAAAAGAGGATAGTCTTTACAGCATCATTTGTAATTTGGCATTAAGTCAAATATTTAAAGGTGATCTCTTTTTCCCCATTATGTAAGACTACTTCAGAAGAGGTTTATTGGGCAATGTTTGCGAATAAACTGGGTAAGCAAAGTAGCCAAAGAAATTCTGAGTGGAAGTGGAATATATTGAATTGGAATATATCAATAGTCTTGCTAAGAATGTAAGTGTATTCATAGATTGTTTCTAATCCAGCATGTTGTTAGTGAACAGAAAGATGGAGAAAAGTCCCAAATTTATGTATTTTTTATATATATACATATACACACACACACACACATATGTATATACACACATACACTGACATTTAAAGAATTAAGTGGGAAAACATGTAGATTCTGTTTTAAAAATGATCAAAGACCTTACATGTATTTCTTAAGAGGGTGATGAGGCTTGTGGAAACTGAAGGCCTATACAGAAAAAGCAGTACAGTTTTACAGAGTGCCTCCTGTCTTCCAGCATCCCCCCTGTCTTACCTCTGGTCTCAGAACCTAATTCAAGCAACCAGCTTGTGAAATCCTTCCTCCTGAGGGCCTCTGGGTGCAGCTTTCAGGTCTCTCCTTGTGCCTTCACCTACAGGGACACCTGCTCTGATGTGTCCTGTTCTGCTTCTCCCCAAGGAAAAGATGATGGTCTTTATGATATCACATAATTTATGCTATTTTTATGCTATCATATGGAACAAACTACGTTAGTTCAAGATCATAGTCCATGCTTCGGGCAAATTATTTCAAGTCCTGTCAGTTTTCCTGTTTTCCCCCTTTTGCAATATCTTATCAACCGAAAAATGCCTCTGAGATGCAGACTGTCATTTTTGTATCTTACTTCCAAAAACGTACACCCGTTGCCCAAGTCACCTACCTTGTCTTCTAGCCTAATAGCAGTGCTCTGTCGCAATCCTTTGTGTGACTGGAGCTCTCGGAACAGGGCCCCCTGTTATCACCTTACCCATTATAAAGTTCATGTTAATTAGGAGGCCCCACTGCCATCCAGGGTTTCTGCCTCTCTGTACATACTCTTGAAGAGAAACCTTTTGCCTCTCACAGCTCTACAGTCGAAGAAACGCAGTGAATGGGTGGAGGAAAGGAGACAGCGTCATTCTCATATTGTACTGAGTGAAATGCGTCACAAAGAAAAGTGCACAGTTTGTCTAGGACAGTACATGGCAGAGCCTTAAACTTGCAGCCTCAGTGAAGAACCCTTCTCTCTTACTATCTGCCTTGTGTAACGAGACCGATATCATAATGACTTAAACATGGTTTTTATATAAAATCTGTAGTGACACATTAACATCATTTTCCACAGCCTTTCAAGACAGTTTATGAAATATTGTTACACTTGTGCCAGATAAATTAATGAAGAACKGCTAGAATCAGGTGCAGGTACACATAATACGAAGAGCTGAAAGGAGATCTGTTTAAGGGGAAGGCGAACAAAACTACACAAGGTTAACTCAAGTAAGATTTTGATTTCAGTAGCTGGTTTTGCTTGTGTAAAGTTATATAATTGTTTTCACTCTTAAAATTCACATCTAAACACACACACCCAACAATGACTGTTGAAGCACCATTATTTGGATGTTAATTTGGATGGAGAAAGACTATACACTCATTGATTTTGAAATGGACTAAGTGCAGTTACTCTGCTCACGAGTCTTTCAAAGGCTGTTTGCACCTTCTGTACTAGGCTATTTTAAGTGGCTGCTGAACTGCAGGTCAGGAAACCGAAGATGCTAAGGCTGGATCTTGGCAGCCTGGAAGAACCTCACAGCTGTCTGCCCACCCTACTCTGGTGCTGTGGCTGGTGCTGCTGAGACCATGTCTCATCACTAACACAAAATAACCTCATTATTGCTCTTTGTTGTTGTTGTTGTTGTTTTGTTTTGTTTGTTTGTTTTGTTGAGGTAGTCTTCTGTCAGCCAGGTGAGCACAAAATGACCTGGCTTGTAAAATCGGTGGGCAGAGGGAGATTTCTCTAGTAGTTGATGCAATTGCCTAAGTTTGATACTTAATATAAATGGTGTGCCTTCATGTCTGTACTTTGCGGCCAGCAATATTAAAAATCAGATAGCATCTACTCCACTTTGCTAAACATAATTGTATTTTCTACTCTAGATCATGCCATATATGACAAGAGGCTAAGAGCCTCTCTCCATCTCCGAGCCTTTGTTTCAGGCTGCAGGAAGGTAACTGATTAATAAACATCTTTTTTTATTTTTGACCCAAGCACAGTTCCAGAAGGCTAATGATTTGTTAAAGCCAGACACTGAATCCTTCCATTGTATCTTACTGTGATTTCTACAGTTTATTCATCCGAAGGTGCTCCAGAATATCTGCTGTCTCTGATTATGGTGTAGCAGACCATCCTAGGAGGAATAAATTGCAGGAGAYACTATAATGTTCAGTTCTACAGACAGTTCCTGAATTTAAAGCGTATACATCAATCGCACTGAAAGTAGAATACTCCTTCTCTAAAGCAAGTTTCCAAAAAACACCACAGTTGTAAGGGTTGTTTTCCCAACAAAAAAATACTCAGATGTCACAGGGAAAAAACCTGCTCAATTCAGGTACTTTAAATAAAGTCAAGATCAAAACAATTTACTGGTTTATTAAAACCCCATAATTAATTAGCCATCTTTTTTTTTTTTCTGGATCACTATCAACAATACAGCAGACACTTACAAAATGTTAATACATACCTTCAGATTTCTAAATACCGTTTATAACTCACCCCAAGAGGTTCTAACCCCCCTCTTCTCACTGACAGTCCCCCCCCAGCCATGGGGGCCACAAGCTCAGCCCCCACCCCAGAAGTGCCCTTTGGTGGGGCAGGTGGGTGCCCTGGTGTTGTGTCGTTCCCCGTACTGTACCCTGCACCCGCTGACCCATGCACTGGTCAGAAAGCTGCTGTGAGGCCCCCCGCGCCCCACTGGGAGGGCTGACCTGTACCCCTCTCTAGCTCTGCCCCCCCACCCCCATTTCCCACTCCCCGTACAAATTTTCATGCTTCTTGTATACTGCTTTGCAAGCTGACTGCTGCTGCTGCGTCAAAAATCTCTTTAGAAGTTGCTGGTTGCTTTTTGATTTGGCTGATGATTGCTTTCCCCTTTAGCACAATTGGATAAATTTGGGTGTTGTCCTCGTTCCTCTCCCCCCTCCCCAGGTGACATCTACTCTCCTGTTGTATCAGCTGTTGTTATCCAGGCTGTTTTGTAAAGAGGGGAAGCATGCAAGCACTCTCAACTCCTCATACAGTAGTTTACGTATGAAAATTAGTTTATTTGAGTCTCTCCATTCCTGTTAAATACTGGACCAGCTCCACAGGTGCAATAGCTTCTCTCTTTTTCCTTCTCCATTTTTATTTTATTAATTTATTTTTTCTCTTTCTGGACACAAGCACAAATCCCAGTCATATCAGACATGCATGAGTAGTTACAGTATTGCTTTACCTTGACTTTGCAGACAAACAAGGCCTTTTCTTCCACTTAGCAAGAAAGATGCAGGTCCTGAGTACAGCTCAGGGGTATCCCCAGCAGTGGCRAGTTGTGCCTCTGTGCCTGTCTACTTGCACCTGCCATAGAAGGTAGCACCCACTCACCCAACCCTGTTACAAAGTTCTTGCACCTGCCAAATTAAGACTCCAGCTGCATCCCACTCAGTTGAGCTGTCATGCATTTATTCAACCCACAGACTCAGATCTAACTTCAACCACTCACTCCTTCAGCTGCAAAAAACTTCTCTGGGAGCAGGCTCAGATCAGTGCCTCTGCACAGGCAGTTAGGAACTGCATCTGCATGCTCTCTGAACTGGCTGCATTACCCCAAAAAACACTTTTTGCAAACTCCTGGGTAGAGAGGTCCACAAGCATCATGAAAACTGAACATGAGGCCAAGGTACAGAAAGCCATCAAAAGCATGATTCAGACGAAACGCAAGTAATTTCAGCATGACAAATAATATAATTACTATAAAGATATATAAAATAATTAAGAAATATTTATTAATTAAGATATATTAATATAAATATAATTAAAATAAAGAGAATAGCTAAATACTAACCTCAATGCTTACAGACAGTGCTGGAGATGATTGATTTCTGAATGTCTTTATAATTTGGGTGGAGTTGTACCTGCAGGACTCTGCCAATACAGACATTTTGTAGCTGTTAAGTGGTATGTGCTAGAGCTGAAATCACACAGATGGTGTCTACAAAGTGAGAGGCTTGAATATGTATCCCTTGCGCATCCCTAACTGCACAGCTGGTGTGGGGAGTGGTGAGCTGTGGCAGTTTGAGCTCTTGGGCAGCTGTCACATGCTGCTTTTTAATTGTGAAGGTAGCGAAGAAATTCCCCCGCAGAACCTAGGAAACTGCAGCAGTCAGACTAGGTATACAGTTCTGCTTGCAGTGTGCTACTTGGGAGCTACCACTTAGAGATAAAGTGATAGGTACTTAATTTCTTCTTGAATTCAGTAAATGCTACCGGCAAGTGGTGGTAAGCTTTTTTCAGGGAAGTTTGATTGGAGCGGCTTCAATAGATCAATACAATGAAAGTAAAGTTAATCTGCCATGCCTTAGCTGGATAATTTATGAGTTTTTCCTCCCTGAGTGTATTCCTCTAGGCAGACTGTTTTTCAGGTATTGAGTAAAAACTATTATACAGCAAGACTTTTGTTTGACCCAGGTATCAAATTAATTTTTTACTTTTAATGTTATACCAATTGTAAAAGCCTTTCTCCTACACAGGATGTAAATCAGTGCTTTCATTTTTTGACAGGGAATAGTGAGTATGCCTGGTGCTTTCCAAAATGTAGTGTTCCTCCCCCAAAGGTTCTGCTCTTTCCTCTGTTTTAACACAAGTCTTCACAGGAATAAACCCAATGGAACATAAGTCATTGTAGGAACAAGCATATGGGCAAGGAGGGCTCCTGGCTTATAAATGGTACAACTGTAGATACAGAAGTGCAAAGACTGCACTGACTGGAAAGCTGGCTGGAAAATAGCAGTCATAAGGTAGACAGACATTTATAGTCATAGCAACCATTGCATATTTTGTATATATTTGCATTTCACTTTCTAACCACTTTTTAAAATGGAGCTTGGTTTTTAACTATTCATCAATTAGCTTATCACTAGCTATGCCTCGTTGTTCTAACAACAAAACTGCTGAATTGCTGTGGGATTGCCACAAGTTCTCATGTAGCCAATTTGTGGGCTAAAAAACCTAACAGTAAGGTTGAAAAGCCTAATGATCTTGCTTCTAGATGTTTGATATGCTCTTTGTGCGTTAATAGAAGTATGGGAGGGTCTGTGTGAAACTTTGGGTTTCTGAATGCAAAGACCAAAACTCTGACAGTGCATTAGTATTCATCTCTCCATTGCTCCCATCACCATATTCTGAGATTTCAACCCAAGTCTCTTAAAGTAATAAGTAGTTTATTCTTCCACCTGTAAAATAAAACACTGTTGCCATAGTGAATGTGCATGTGTGATTGGAGAAAGATTTCTCTATCAGTTACTTAAACATGCTGCATTTTCCTCTGAACTGAATAGCATCCCTCTGTAGTGTAAGAATAGAGCTGGTTAGGAAACATTTCAGTGGCTTCAAGAGTTTTCACCTCCTCCATGGAAATTAAACCAAAACCTTGCAAAGTTTAACACTAAATAGGTGGGTAAAGGAGAAACAAGAACTAGCAGCAGGACAAACAGGCGTTTCTGCGATATGTAGAAGACACCTTCTATTTTTTCCTCCCTGTGCCCTAACCACTAAGCTGTTCTTTCCTGCACTGAATCATGTTGTCTTGTGTGTGTGAGACTCTGTTTGGCTGAATAATTACTTGTAACTGGTGTGATATTGGGAAAAAAAAAAAATTGTCGAATCATTATTTTCCAGTGATGAAAAGCATTTTTTAAAAATTCCCATCTAGCTCTGTCTAACCCATAACAACACTGAAGAGATAATTAGCTGGACAACAATACATGAAATGGGGCGGTGGGGGGAATGAGATGATCCAAATTCTCTTCAGTTCAGTGATTTTTACTCAAGGAATGAAGTTGACTCATTCTTCCCGGATACAATCCACTGCTCATGGAAATCGATGAAATTCTTTCTGTTGCATTTTAACACATGTTCTTACAGTTACTGTCTACAGTAAGTCTTCATTAATTTGTAAATCTAAATGAACTCTTGGTTCCCTATGGTTAAAAAAATTATTTTCGGTACTGATGGCTGTCCCTTGGACTGGGATATATGGAGGTGACACCAGTCACTTAAAGGGTGCTATTAAATACTTTCCCATCTCTGGTTATGATCTACAAACCCGAGGACAGAAGCTCTTTGTACTCTATGCACACTTATATTATTTCATGGCAGCATTTATACCGCTTTTAAGGCTASCGGGAAAAGACTTCGTCCTGCCAGTGCTCTGCTGAGGCAGCAAGAGCCTCTGGAGATGGAAAAATCGCCTTTGCTGAGGGGCTCAGGTGTGCAGAGGGGCACTCCCACAGCAGCACTAAGTCTCATGCTCGGCTCACACGCATTCACACGTGCTAATGCTTACTCTCACACTGACACTCACAATCCACGCGCTCACATTCCCTCACTCACACACTCACACTTTCACACACACCAGCACGCTCACTCATTATACACATGTAATCTCAGGAATAGTCACAGGTTGACCAGATGCAACTCACTACGCCAGCTGTTAGGTGATGCTGCTGCGGCTGCCACCTCCGGCAGCTCAGGCCCCAGACTCCCTCCTGCCTGGCCCCTGGAGCCCAGCCTGGTGTGCCCGGGACCCTCGGCTCTCTGCCTCAGGCTGGAGCTGCTGCTTTCCCCTTCACAGGTTCAACCAGAAGCGAACCTGAGGGTGTATCCCACAGGCACACACGCAGACACACACGTTAGCAGCTCGTGTGGCATGGATTTGCTCGTCTTAGTCCAGTTCCTCACATGTCTCTCCACAGCTGGCAGCCTCTGACAAACGTCAAAGGCCAAAGACAGACTGGCTCTCAAAAAATGAGCTATCTTTCCATTCCTGAATGAGATCTTGTCATATCAGTGTAAGCTATACTGCCAGGTGAGCATGAGAAATTTTTGATGTCTCTCATTGTCTCTTCTATGAGTTCAATTTACAGTACTTCAGCTAAACACAAACAGTAATTTCACTTATTACAAACCCTTTAGTAACAAAGTTAATTCACACATGCCCTTTTTAAGGTGATTTATGACAACCAATATGAAGGAACAGATGAGCATTCCTGCGTCTAGGTTCAACTGCCATTTAATAAGCGCAGTCAATATTCCCTTGTTTTAATACTCAACATCATGTTCAAAACGGAGTGCTTYGCTGTAAGCTGCGTGCAGACCATGCGGGATTAAATGGGGCTTCTGGTGTGATGCGTGTAACAACCTCTTAAATGATTAGGACACCTGTTGACCTTAATATAGAAGCATGCATGAAAACAAGTGTGCCACACACTGAAATGTATGTACACAAATATTAAGATGATTAGAGAAATTGATAAAATGGATAGAGTGGCATTTAACACAAACATGTCTGGAATCTAAGCAGAATGGAAATAACATACACAGAACTGATCCCTTGTTAGATGTTTGGTTTTTTAGTAGTTCATCTGGGGTACAAACGTCTCTGTACAAGGAGGTCATTTACTTACACTTAAAATTTCCGTTTAATATGTATCTTTGTTTGGAATCTGCCTCTAATTCATAATGACTTCATTTAGTAGCTAGCACCTTTGCCATGCGAGCTGCAGGAAAAAGTAATTAAATTTAATGGAAGCCACCCTTGCTTTGAAGCTGCCCTGGATTTAGAGCCACAAAGAGAAACAATTAATCTCTGGCAGCCAAGGATTCAAACTGAAGTTATATAGTGATTTTTTTTTAATTCTTTTTTTAAAGGAAATTTTATCTGTAAACAGATTTGGATTGTCAGATCTGAGTGGATTCAAAGCTATAGAAATTTCCTTTTTTGGGAAATCTTCTCTTGAAGCAAAATTAAAAAAAGACCAAATGGGGTTCCCCCTGAAATGGGGATCAGTTGTGGAGATCTAGGGTATTTTTAATCCTTCTGAACAAACTTCAAAAAAGAGTCTGTTCTTCTCAGCAAAGTGCTGAATGGAAAAGGGAAGCATGGAAGGAAGACATCTGCATGTCTGTTTATTCGTCACTCGCAGAGGTGATCAGTTCCGGTGCAGGCGCATCCCGCAACAGAGCGGTGGATCGCGGAGTACAGGGGGGTTTCCTGAGGTAATTTGCTGGGAGAATGTCTTATTGTGTCACTGGCCATTGTGAGGTAGTTCCCTAGCAATGGTGACCAGCCTGTAAAAGGGGAACAGGCAAACAGTGCCAGGGAGCCACTCTGGGGAGCCATCAACTCTGCGAAGAATGTTTGACCCCGACGTTTTGGATGTCCCAGCTGTAATCTTTAACAATGGGTCTGGGTTATTCAAAGCGGGTATCGCAGGTGACAGTGGCCCAATGTCTGTTTTTACAGCAATTGTTGGTCACTCAAGTCAAAGCTACAATGCTGAGAGCTGGACAGAAAGAATGTTACATTGGAGAAGCAGCTCAGTCCAAAAGAGAGGTCCTGTCTTTGAATTATCCAATTGACCATGGCATAGTTACATGCTGGGATGATATGGAAAGGATCTGGAGACATGCCTATGAGTATGAGCTGAGAATCAAAGCCAGTGAAAGGCCAGTGCTGCTGACTGAAGTCCCCCTCAATCCTCTGCAGAACCAGTGCCGGCTATGTACGTTGCAGTCCAGGCAACTCTGGCACTCTCTGCATCGGGCCGTATTACTGGAATAGTCACGAACAGCGGGGATGGTGTTACCCACATTGTCCTCATATACGAAGGATACTGTTTACACCATGCTGTCTCCAGGCTGGATATTGCTGGCCGGGATATCACCGAATAGTTTATGAAGCTTCTTTTGGAGAGTGGACACACTTTTGTTACTACAGCTGAAAGGGAAACTGTCAGAGAGATCAAAGAGAAGTTGTGCTACATAGCTTTAGACCCTATCCAAGAAATGAGAGCAAAGCCAGAAGAACCCTCATGAATGAATACAGATTGCCTGACAATAATATCATCCAGATAGGCAACCAACTCTTTTGTGCACCAGAGACCCTTTTCGTGCCTGCAAACATTGGAGTTGAAGCTCCCGATGTGCACAAAATGATCTTCAACAGCATCGTGAAGCGTGACATCGACGTGCGCAGGAATCTTTATGGCAACACCCTGCTCTGAGGTGGGTCCACGCTCTTCCCTGGCTTGGAGAAACGGATCCTGAAGGAGATGAAGCTGCAAGTGCCTGCTGGCATGTTTGTGAGGAGGATCGTTGCACCCCCTGAGAAAAAATACTGTGTGTGGATTGGGGCCTCCGTGCTCACCTGCCTGACACCTTTCAAAAAAATGTGAGTCACCATGAGCGATTACAAGGAGCTTGGGGCAGCTGTCGTTCACCGGAAATGCTTTTAAGGAGAATGTCAGACCAAGTGAATGGCTTGCTACAACAACGCATGAGCAGAAACCCTGCTGAGAGCTGACCGACCTAAAAGGTGCTACAACTGTTTGTGCATTTATTGGCTGAAAAAAGCTGTATGAAAATAAAACATTAAAAATATCAGTAATGCAGGCCTTTAGTCATCTTATTGTTTATCATCTCCAAGGGGAGCGCTGCATGTTCCTACTTCCCTTGTTTCACAGCTTGGAGCCTTATCTGTGTGTTCTCTTCCAACCCTCTACCTCGTGGCTGGGGAGCTTGAGCTGTAACAAGACAGCATTGCTGCTCAGGGGAGCAAGCTGGTCACCACATAGCAGAGAGGGGGACTGAAGCTATTTATGTGGGACACTTCCCCTTCTCCCTCCCCTTCCCCTTCCCCTCTGCAGACTTCACAGGTGTGCACAAATCACAGGGATGCAGTAACGCCTTAACTGACTGACAGCCTGCCTTGGAGTCATGTGGGGAGTAGCATACCTCCTCTGCTGGGAGATTCTTCTCTAAGGTCTTTGAGATATCTGGGGTTTGTATTCTAAAACTAACTCTCACGTTATTTTTGACCTCATTAAAAATGTTTCTTTAGAAACCCAGCAAAACCCCAAACAGAATCCAAACATAAATCAATGCAAATGCATTTACTGTAACCGACCCTCCTCTGTGCCTGAGGGTCTGAAAAAATCCATTGATTCTCTGCTGTAATTTATCTGGGAAGTAAGAACACCCAGTTTCACTTCCAAGTACTAGCCCTGAATCAAAATGCTCCACACTGCCGGCTCCCTGGAGGAAGCAGTGTTGCCGGTGCAGCTGTGGAGGATTGTGAGCTCAGCCAAACGGTGCCTATTTGCGACTGGGGGATCTAGAACATTTTGCCGATCCGCTGTTCCAGCAGCCACTGCCAGGCACAGCACTGTCCTGCATAGAATGTCTGACTCGGCGGCGGCAGTGACAGGGATCTGCACAGTGATTTTTGACATTGGCTCTGGACAGTGTGAGGCTGGTCTGTCAGGGGAACAGGCACCCCCTTTGGTTATTTCTACTGTTGTGGGATACCCCAAATTCAAACCTGTCATGTTTGGGGTGAGTCATAAGGACTGCTATACGAGGGAAGAAACCCTGTCCAAAAGGGGCATTTTGTCTTTTACTTACCCAATGGAAAATAGGGTAGTTACATCCTGGGATGACATGGAGAAGATTTGGAGATATCTGTACGAACATGAACTCAAAATTAAACCGAGTGAGAGGCCAGCACTGCTGACTGAGACCCCTCTCAATCCTTTGTCCCATCAAGAAAAAATGGCTGAAACGATGTTTGAAAGCTTCCAGGTGCCTGCCCTTTTCGTGACTCTGCAGGCRCTAACAGCCCTGTATGCCTGTGCCCGCACAACYGGACTAGTGCTGGACAGTGGCGATGGTGTCACCGTCACGGTCCCTGTCTACAATGGCCACTACCTGCGACACGGCATTACCAGGCTGGATTTTGCAGGCAGAGGTGTGTAACCAAATACCTTGCTAGGCTCCTCTTGAAGACCGGGCACTCCTTCGTAAGCACAGCAGAGAGAGAAATTGTCAGGGATATGAAGGAGCAGCTGTGCTACGTTGCTTTAGATCCTAGCCAAAATATGCAGGAAAAGCCTGAAAAACTCATGTGCAAGTACGTTCTCCCTGACGGAAGGGCTGTCAAGGCAGGACACCAGCTATTCCGAGCTCCTGAAGCGCTTTTTGCACCCGCAGAGGCAGAAATCCCAGGGCCAGGGGTTGGGGGGATGGTCCTCCAGAGCATCGCCAAGTGTCGTGAGGATATCCAGTCCAACATCCTAAGGAACATCCTGTTATCGGGCAGATCGACTCTTTTCCGAGGTTTCAAGGAGAGGCTTCTGAAGGAGCTCCAGACAGGAGTTCCCAACACAACTCATGTCAAGATCATCTCGCCACAAGATCGGATGTACTCCACATGGATTGGTGCCTCCATCCTTGCCAGCTTAAGAGCATTTAGGAATATGTGGGTTACCAGGGAAGACTATAGCGAGGTTGGACCAACAGCACTCCAGAGAAAATGCTTTTGAAAATTGCAGTAGGACCATGCAGGAATTTTTTTTAAGTGCCAGTCTGAACAGCTGGAGAGCAGTTAATAAATCAGTACAAAAATAATTGATTTATAGTAAATGATTTTATAGCTTACTAAAGAAAGGTCCTTTGTGCATTGGGTTGAAGAAAGAGTCCTTGTTCAGAGCATTTTTGCTCTCCAAGATGTTGGTTTTAATTCTAGAAATGTGTTGATCCCTGCTAGAACTGCAAACAGTTTGTCTGACTTCTAAACACTTGAGAACAAGCCACTTCCATCTCATGCCCGTGGGGGCCGGCTCCTTGCCATTCACCGTAAACTTCCAAAGAGCGGAACAAGACCTCTGATGGAGAAATAGAGGGCTCAGGGGTATTGCTGACCCTTCACCATAGCACTGGAGATCTCCTGGAGCAGCCCTGGAGCAGCTCAGAGGGGACTGAACTTCTAAATTTGTTTTTGCTCATGAAATGAAAATAAGTTGATCTGGCTGTTAAAGCAGAGCTCTCAGACCTGGAATATCTCTGCGCTATTAGCGGCCTTGCCATGTGATTTGCTATGTCACATCACACAAAACATCGCCTCCATTTGTCCATCTGTGGGATTTCACTAATATTTTAGCATAAGGACTATGTGAGACTACATTTAAATAACTTAATATAATGTTAATTAAAATTAGTAAATTAATGAGAGAGCACAAGGTGAAAGGTATCTAGTTTGCGTTTATTCTTAGAGGACTCCTGAACAAATGTTTTGATGTCAGGCATCTAAGAGAAGGTGGAGGCATTGGTCCCTAGCTGACACTGATTCTCTTTGGGAAAAGCCAAATATGTTAGGAGAAAGTGTTATTGCTCTACCTCATCACCAAGAGCTAGGGAAAGTGACAAAATAATCCTGCAAATACTTGCTTGAACTAGTAAGCAAATCTGCCTTGCCAACCTCAATTTTTACAAATAATTCCACCAAATAAGCTTAACTAGCGTAAATATCATGGCTAACTGACTGGATTTCCAAAGTGAACTATGAAATTCATAACAAAGGTGTGAATTTTCAGCAATGAAATTTGCATTCAGATAAACAACTTGAAAATTATGCATTTACATGGATCATCTTTATCCACACCTGCAAATACATGCACTGCATCCAGTCAGGCAATAGAAATCTCATCGTAACTTGTGAAACTAATTAGCACTATGATTTATATGTTGTTCAAAAATTATTTGGAAAAAACCCTCAAGATATACCTGAGAACTTCTTGAATTTGTTCAACACTGACGTGAAAATAGCTGAAATCTGTCTTGTTAATTATTCAATACAGCATCTGGCTATTTTCATTCAGCTCTGGAGATGAATCTTCAAACTCATTGATGCCCTCTGCTGCCTTGGGACTGATTAGTCATCTGTCACCTCCTCTTGCTGTCCGTTAAAGAATCACAACACTCTCTCCCTTTTCTACAAGACGTTTGCAAGTGCTCTGAAGAGAGGCACGTCTAGCTCTGTGTTCAGTTGTCCACCAAGCTCTGGAGCACTTCCTCAGCAGGGCAAGTGGAAAAATAAAAAGGGCTGAAAGACCCAGCTGTGGAGGATGTGGGGAGGGGAGTGGAGGACCATTTGTGGATGACTCCAGCAGTAACTACAGCAAGACCCACCTAACCTCATTTTCCCCAATGATCAGAGTGAAAGCATAAAGCAAAGAGTCTGGAGTAAAGCACG
Source organism: Phoebastria nigripes (assembly GCA_035582835.1). Lineage (NCBI taxonomy): Eukaryota > Metazoa > Chordata > Aves > Procellariiformes > Diomedeidae > Phoebastria > Phoebastria nigripes. Next base: position 955,054 of record JAYKAV010003154.1, read on the forward strand.
TAGGTTTCCTGCTCCACTTGGGCCCTAAGGCTTCAGAAAGTTGAGATATATATTACTCCATCAAGTTAATGCAAGTATTCCGAGCACTTTTAGAGCTGTTACGAAATCAGTATCAGCAATCTTGGATCTTTCTTCTATTACAGTCTGTTACCTTTTAGCAGCCCATTGGAAATGTGTAAACAAACGAGGTACAACTGTAGACAGTTCAAGTATTTTACAGCTCACTGACTTCCATATGAGGAGGGACTTGCAGTAACTTAAGTGTTCAGACTCCTGCTCCAATAATCTAATGCAAATAAAAAGGCAAAAACCAGCATGCTGGAAAGCAGAGGGAACCTGGGTGAACAGTGTAACTCAAGGTTGTGGTCAGGAAGGAGAAAAGGAAAGCAAAGAGCACGATAACTCTGCAAACCCAGATGCAGACACGAAACGTGTTTGGAGAGTGACACCTAGCAGAGCCTCTGGTGTGTGCTTTCAATGAGATTTCACCCTTGCAGAACAAGATATTGCCTGATGCAATCCAGGATGGATTCATTGATACCAAACTTGTTTTACATCGAGGGACCTGGTTCAGCTCCTCCCAGCTGAAAATCATTCAACAAACCATTATTACAGGTATGCAACACCCACAGTACTGGTTTGGCCTGGCTGTTTCCATTTACCTCTTAGACATGACTTTGCTCAAGGACACACAAGAAGATAGCAGAAGTTGGCACATGTTCCATGACTCTAGACTTTATATCAGCCTCTTCAGCCTCTTGGTCACCTTGTGCTTCCATCACTGCACAGGGCACTGGAAATTCATTACTTCATTTATATTTCATTTTTGCTATGAAGAGGTCTGAGGTCTTAATCATTTGGGACCTTATTCCTTTGGCCCTCATGCCATAGAAAATGAAATGCAGGAATCCTTTCTCTGATGTAGTTCCACCTATGCCCTACCTGTTCTCTGGATACATAGAGGATTTAAATTGTAAATGCCTGGGATCTTTCTAGCCTCAGGAAAGCAACACTAGTCTGGTGAATATGGGACTGGTTGCAGGGATTAGAGAGGGCTGTGTTAATTCCTAGACTTACAGTGATTCGTTGTGGAATGAAAAGTTTAGTCTTAGGCACATCAGGCATCGGTTCCCACTTATAAACACCCTTCCTTTGTTCCATCCTTTACTTGTCCTGCAAGCTATTTGGGGTAACTGTTGTCTCATGCTTTAAGAGCATGTATCAGTGTAATGATCTGGGACTTCGGGGCCACAAGATCAGAAACACAAAATCACTTGTGAAGTTTGCACTGGAATTACATAAAAATCTCAACCTGCTCCTGGTAATTTCTTCCCTCCCTCCCCAAGTCTCATTTAAGTTTCAATCCAGCAGCAGCTCTTTATTTTCTTATAAATGTCAACTCACCATTTTGCACTTTCCCCATTCCCTGTGAATTTAAAGGTTTTATTGGTATACAGTAATGTCAGCCTGGGACAATGCACACTGATTACCCAAAACAATGTGGTTCTTGTCACCCTGCCCATTTTTGGTTGCGAGCTCTCCAGAACTGCAAAAGAGCTCTTGCTTTCTCCCTCTCCTCCCTGTTATCACACGCACAATAAAAAGGYTGGGTTCAAATATACACTAGACAAATAACTATTAAGTCTATTATTCAAATCTCCCGTCCCCTGCCCTCATCCATGCTGAGAGCTCTTGCTTTCTCCCTCTCCTCCCTGTTATCACACGCACAATAAAAAGGCTGGGTTCAAATATACACTAGACAAATAACTATTAAGTCTATTATTCAAATCTCCCGTCCCCTGCCCTCATCCATGCTGAGCTGTGTCAGCACACTGCTGTAAAAGATGCCCTCACCCCTGCCTTGCAGATCGCGGGTCTAGAGGAGGATGGTGATGGATAGCTTGTTCTGAAAGCAGCTGAATAGAGAGTGCCAAGTACATCTCTTCAGAAGGGGCGCAAAGGAAGGTAGGGAAACGAGCCCCTTTGTTTCCCCAGACAGGGCGATGCTTAGGGCACAGTACAGAGAGGTCTGAACTTACTGAAGTTCAGAAATGCCGCGCTCACAGTCCTACCATGTGAAGGCCGGTAGCCAGGCTTAGCAAGCAAGGTCAGATCTGAATTGTCCGGGTAAATTAGGCATTTCTTCACCATCCATGGTCAGAATGAAGCGATGCCAGCAGGCCAGTGTGTGCAGCCTACCACTGACAAAAACAACAGCTGCTTGTAGGAGCATGGCATTTGTCAAAGACGCTCAGCAATGGGGCCATACAGAGCAGTAGCTACCTCAAAGACCAGCAGAGACCCGGCTCAGCCAGGAATGCCGAAGAAGGAGCGGTAAGAAGGGTCTGCAGTGGGCAGACTTTGCAGGGGTGTCCTGCAGAGGCGGGTGTGAAAACAAGCTCTGCGGACRTTTAGAAGCGGCCAGAAAGGATAATGGCATTACCAAAGGCAGATAAATACCAGTCCTGCAGTTGAGTATGGGCAGCTCCGTCAGTTCATTTACCAAGYAACTGGCATGCCCACCTCCACTTCTCCAACTTTGGAAACATCCAGGTGAGTACCTGAATATGAGGGATTTGATGCGAAGGAGGTAAGAACGTTCTAGAGCTTTTCCCAGCGGAGGCGTCACTACATGGAGTAAGATGTAGCTCTGGCTGAGAGAGGCTCTGTAGTCATTATACACATACCCACACGAACACGTACACACACACACGTGCGCGCGCACACACACTGATTTTATTAAGCCATTCCATGCAAGCATTTTATATATGTATGTATTTTTTTATTTGGAAAACTTCAGAGTGCTTTTTTTCACGCACAGTAAAGTTAGCTTTGCTGAGATTAGTCCCCTTTCCCCCTGTGTGTAAATGGATCTCTCTCAGTTATGCAATGCAAGGGTACACAACCATGAAAAGTGCAGAGGCAGCCAAAAAAAGCATTGTTCTGAACTCGGACGTGTAAAATATTCATATTCAATAATGAAAAATAAAAAAAACAGCCCTTAATAAAAAATTCATGGTGTAAAATATTCCGTCGTTCCATCCCCAGGGCTGCAGCAGTTTCCAGACCAACATGTTACATGGGTTTCCACTGCCTTGTTTTACTCAATTAATTCAAAACCAGTTCACTCACAGACATCCCAGTATTAGGTGCCTAAAATTGATTGTGATTTCTCTAAGGGCAGTGTATCTATGACTAGGTAATAGCCAGCAGAAGCTGTGACTCTTCAAAGCATTCAACAYGTAGGCCCAACAGTATGTACGGCAAGGCTGTCCCTGATCTTGATGGCATGTCTGTGCATCAAAATGCCTTGCTGGGCATAGACACACAAGCCAGCCTTGAACAAGCAGGAGAGCTCTTTTAGCAGGGTGCTTGGACCACCTATTTTTTGAATGAGCAAATTAGCCAAATGTTAACGTGGCTGAGCAGCTCTCCATAGAAGAGGGAGCACATTTTGAACAAGCTGAGGTGCCTCTGTACAGCACTGCCCTACACCCTGCAGAACCACCTGCAGAGCTTTGCACACAGGGCAGAAGAAAAGAAATAATCTAGTCACTGTTTTACCAAAGGGAAAGAGAGACAGGTGGAAATAGTCGCCTGGCTCAGATCCTGACCAAAGTACGTAGCAGAGCCAGGAATTTAATTTAGATTTTTTTCTGCATCCCCATCTACTGCCATAGCTGCAAGGCCAAACTGCCCCAGTATGGGCACGTGCATCCCAAACGGTGATGAAGGCAGAAGGACAGGACAAGGGAGACTGAGACACTGCACTGGCTGGATGCACAAGTACATCTATTTGTTTCTGATGGAATGTGTCGTCAGGCAGTAGGCCTGCTAAAGAGACACAGCACGAGACCTCTGATCCAAGCAAGGAGGGGCTGCTGTTGTTTTCACCCTACCCACTCAGCTGGTTTTAGATCTCCAACACATTGTGCTGCTCTGCTTTGCAAAGGGTGATTCTGAAGCACCAGTGGGCCGAGGGTCTCAGCCCGGGTTATAACACTGTGCTCCTCTGGACACTGATGCCAGTGGAAGCTGCCATTTCATGCATTTGTTTTGCATGAATTGCATTTTGCACACTTTGTCTCATGTCCTTAGTGGCAAAACTGGAACTAAAACACCAATCTTTGTGCTTCCATGTAGTTCACATAAAGAAAGTAAAACTAACTCACCATGGATGTAAGAGCTGCATCATGCAATCTAAAAAAGGCCTAAATCCCAGGCCTGAATCCTACTGCTGGGGCACGTTGGCACAAAGGTAGAAGAACTGGTATGGCTACGCTACGCAGAAAGGCAACCTCTTAGGTAGTTCCACACTGCAGGCCCCCCAGTCCTGCACCTTGTAAGGTGTCTCTTAGTGGTCAGCGTGGGGAGAAGATGGATGGGCTGCAGGGAGCGGCTTACCAGGCAGCTCTGGAGGGTGGGGAATGCAAGGGAGAAGTCTCCTGCACAAAGGGCGACAGGAGTGCRCAGAGCCAGGAAGAAGAGGCCATTGCTTGATGGCTTCATGAAGACTGAATGTTTGTAAYGCTGGCTCAGAGAGCTTCTGCAAGCTTTCCTGAGCAGCCAGGAAAGCAGGCTTCAGTGGGGGGAGCAACAGGATTGCCTGAGGATGCCGACTGTTGAGTTGGCTTGTCACTGCTCACTGAGCATTCTGGAAAGCTCTGCTTCCCTCCAGAAAGCGCCTGGTTTTTTTCTTCTTTATTCTTTGTGGCCATGCAGAGACAAAGAGTAACATAAGAAATCTCTCTCTTTTGCAAGACTTCCTGTCAAATTGTTTTCCTGTCTCTCAAACACTTGCCCACACTGTCCTCCTTTATATTTTTCAGCACTGTGCAATGGGAATGTGCCGAGCAGCATGAATCTAGCTGGGAAAGTCAGCTGAGCAGTGGACTCTGTTTGCAGGCCCCAAGAATGGCTGCAGGTTTGCAACCCCACCCGCCACAGTCATCTTGGATTCGATTTACTGTGTCTCATTACACCATCTGCTTCATTACTGTGTCTGAGAAGGGAAGATGTTCTGAGAGCCTTCACGTGGCCGGCCGCACAGAACCACATCCTCACTATCCCAAAGTTCAGAACATCTGTCTTAATTTGTCTGGCCCTCAGYGCTGCRCTCTTGCAGCCTTYGAGAATTTACTGCTTGTTTTTGCAATGAATCTCKCTCACCAAGAATAGAGAGGGGAATTTGATGGTGTTAGAAAACATTACTCTCCYTGCRGTTCTCAAGACATCTCAGATCAAAYGTARCCCTGSTAATGTCAGAGCCTCAKACTAWCCAASRAACCACTGGTGAGCCACTTAGTCCTTGTAATGCAGATGAGCTGAGAAGATTTGGAAAGATTCAGCTCTTCAGATCCTTTGCTACCCTGACAAATCCAAAAGGAAATACACACACTGCCAAAGTTGTTTCTATGGGTCATTCCCAAATTCCTACAGAAAACAGTATTTCTCAGAACAACACAGCAGAACTACTAAACGGTGCTGGTGGTCTGATGACGTTCTCTGAAGTACTGTCTTTCAGCCAAAACAATGTGTATTTCCTAGAAGCACATGCCCCTAGAGGACAAAATCATGGACTTTTAAAGTATCCAAGACAATAGTCCAGATGCTGATTTCAGCTACACTGTTTTAAACCCACTGTATTCAGTGGATTTACTTTGAAACTGTTTTATTTTACTCATGTGAGATCACTATTCCTTTATGAGGGGAGGAATGGATCCCTGCATATCCAGAGTACCTGGATGACCTCCAGCTTGCCCTCTTGGAGGTTTTATTTCCAGATCTGCCACAGGCTTTCTAGGGCAAGTCACCAAGATCTGGAATCATCCCATCTAACCTTTTACAACTCAAGCAAATAACTTTAAACTCCGGTTAAGATAAACAGTGGGGGGAGAGAGAGAGAGAGACACTTCGCCTATCTACGAGCTGCTGGGCTTTTATCACTCTCCATTTACTGAAGAGAAAATATTTTGGGACTGGGTTCCTAATTTAATTGTCTTCTTTATGCATATCAGTGAAACTGAATCTGGGCCTTTGTCTTCCTAAGCATCAGTTCCAGTTATGTGATACTTAGATAGTGTGGAAAAGATAAACAAAAATGTTACCTCAGATATTTAAAAGCAAAAATAGATTAAGTCAAAGTGGTTCCTATTTGAGGTGGTGATGTTGTAGGGCTGTGCTGTGTCCTGCTTCAGGCAGATGTTACCTGGCGTGGAACATATGCTAACTTTCAGGTACTCCATTTTGCCTGATGAAATACTCAGGGGTGGTGCCACCATCAGAGATGGGGGGGGGGGRAAGACTGAAAAAAACCACAGATGTGCCCAGGTATGTTTGAAGGAAAAAATCCTAGTCAAGGTACTAGCGTATATTGTTCTCCCCTGTTTTGGCTTGAATCTTGCACAGTCTTAGAGAGGGGATGCTGTGAGCAGAGCAATTTAAAATCCCTGGTTTTGCCAAAAGTTTTTGCACCATTATGTCACATCCTATACATCAGAATTTGCTGGGAAAGACTTGTTTGTTTGTTTGTTTTTTAGTGTTCCTGCTCTCTTCTGGAAATAGAAATATCAGCAGGTTGAATGACATTGAGTTATGTTTTACGTATTTCCACAGTATGTATGAGGACGTTCAGTCTTTATACTTATGAAACATACAGTTACTACAAATAAAAGAATCTAAGCATTGGAAATGTTATGAGTATTAAATTTAGACCCTTTGGGATGCCTAACAGTTAACTCATCTGTGAGACAAAATCTGTCCCATGTTCGCCAGTGCTGCCATAGTTGCCTTTTCCAAGTAACCATAAGCATATGAAAGTGGCGGGGGGGGGTGGGGGGGGGGGGGTGAGGGGGCGTTACTTGAATGACACAAAGATGAGCTTCACACATCACTGGGCATTATTGACAGCCCACCTAAAATTCATTACTTGTCTGGCTTTAGACTTGGTGAGCTGAGTTGTTTCAACATGGGTGTTTTATCTCTTTTCATAACATAATAAATCTCCATTTTTTAGAACATGCAATAGGAATCTATCCAGTTAGTCAGTATGCTTGGAGAACACATCCATGGCAGCAATTTTATCTCATCCTTCTCAACCACTGACACATCCATGAAGAAATTCACTACACGTGCAAAGGTGCCATCTCAGGTGTAAGAGCCACCCGTGTTTGTTGCTGCCCTTGGAGCGCAGCTCACCAGAAAGCAGTAGTCGGATTGTACCGGCACTTGCTGCTCTGTGCAGTGCTCTCCATCGCCAGCTGACTGCCCTGATGCTACAGACCCTAGCAAGACCCAGCCCAAGACCTGGTGAACTGAACTAAATCCAGCTGGCCACACTCACCTTAATTAAAGTACCTTCATCAAGTCAATTAATTCTATATAGGCATCTCTGAGCTACTTCCTAGAAGGGTTAATTTTCTGTCAGAGAAAGGCTTGCTGCATGTGGAGACCTATCTGTACTGACTTGTGAGCCAGGAGGCTCTACAACTTCTTTGAGGTCTGTATGTTCTTCAGCTATTTTGAGGTAGTGAACTGAAGGCTGGTTCACAACTAGAGGAAAGAGATTCAGAGCTGCCACAGCAAAATACAAGCTGTTTTATATTCTTGTTTTGCACATCTGTATTGTGTATGTATCAGTAAAGTCTATGCTGAAAAAATTGCTCTTGTGTGATGCACATCAGCAAAGGATTGGATAACCTGCAGGAACCTTTGCAATGTTTGTAGCTTTCTTACTGTGTAAAAAGAAAACTCTGCTGTCCCATGAGTTTTAGAGTCCCTACCCTGCTACCACAGAGATTAGGCTGCAATGGGATTTGGGGGGAAGCTACTCTGCTACAAGGAAATAAGCATAAGCTGTTTGCTTCAACTTAATAGTGCGACTTTCCTTATAGATTTGATGGGTTCTGATGTTATCAGTATGGATGCCCAATTCCTACGTGTCAAGAGAAATCTCTTCACTGCAGAGGAAGAGGAAAACAGCAGATGCAGACCTTGTAAGTAGGAGAAAACCCATTTCCTTTCTCAAAAACCTAAAGGATAGACAGCTTCAAGCAGCAAATTAAAGGAAAAGTGGAAGCAAGTGGGACTTAAGAGCTAAGACAGAAAGTGACTTGGGAAACCTGAATTACTGCAAGGGCCTCTACCCTCTGCTCTGATTGAAATGCTGTCGTTTCTGGGGTGGAACATGGTGCATATTCAGCAGTTCAGAGTAGCAGCTTTGGTCAGGAAGTTAAGGTGATAGTATCTATTTGAAACATCAAATGAAAATAATTAGTGGCTGTTGCTAGGCTAACAAGCAAACATCGCTGTTCTTGAAAAGTACAGCAGGCTCTCCTATGGTGCCACCGCATCTCCTGAGCTTGCTTCAATCATAGTATTTTGTGTATGTTCAGATGAATTGCTGGAGACTTTTTTGGTGTCCCTCTGAATTGGTTATTTTGAAACTTCTGGTTCCTAGTAGGATGTTGTGAGATTTCTGTGAGGAGAAGAGAGAGACCTTGGTGATTTCCGGACTGAGTAATTACGGAAGACCTTGAGGCTTCTCTCCAAAGGGAAGAAGTTGAATAAAGACAAGCAGTTAGGCTCTGATTGCTATATGCTGATGGTAGACCTGACCTGATTCCATCGAGGACAGCCAAGTATCTTTCCTCGCCCTTCCCCTGTGTAGCCTGTGGATAGCATGCAGAAGAGAGCTGAATAATTTGGTACTGTGTATGCAACAAAATTTGGAATTTCTGCTTGATGGTCACTGGAGCTAACCTTGAAGCTTTTCATGATGCTGGAGGGCAAGTTGCACCTGAGCCAAGGTCCTGGAGTACAGGGTGAAGGAAAACTATTGTTGCAATCTGGGTGAGAACTGTCAGGAATCGTCCTTTTCTCTCTGAGAACACAGCCGTGTTTGAACTACAGAGTCATCTGCTTCCATTAAAGAAAAATACAGCTGCTTTCTTACTGCATTTATTGTTTAATTCATTCATGCTGCTTGTTGGAAACACCATCATTAAAGTCCTTCTGGGGCATAGTTTGTTTTAAAGAAAACTCTCCATGGAAAAGACTTTCCTTTAAATTTAGTACAAAAAAAAAAATCCCAACTCGTTTTATTTATAGACCAGGGCATGAGAGATTTTCAGTTTTCAAGCTAGCTCTGTATCTCGGTTTCTCCTATAAAAAACATGTTTAACATTTTTTTTCTCATCCTTCCAGAATAAAATTCTTTTATTGTCATCTTAACTAACAATAAGCAATGCCAAGATTAATTAATTCTGTTAAGGACTGATCATCTATTTTCAGGCAGCCCTGCTGTTGTGGTAACTGCCATTCCAGATGCCTGCAGGGCCTGCTCAGGTAACCGAAGACTTTTGCRAGTTTTAGCTTCCCCCATATAGTTAATATACAACTACTGAAAGGCCTCTTGATTTTGCAGTGACATGCTATATGCCCACAGCAGTAATCATCTCYATTTTACAGATGCTGAGACTCAAGCGTGCAAAAAGAGGCAGAGGGCCGCAAGCAATGCGTTCAGAGCGTAACTGGGGACAGTGACCGAGACATTCAAAGCCCGAGATCTGCTCCCTGTACAGTTTCTACTGCATGACCCTCAGAAACATCACGTTAAGAGGGATGGTGTTATAAAGCCTGCAGTTCACAGCACACAGCTCTGCTGCAGTACTGAACGGCCAAGAAGCTGCCTCATTTGCAGTACTTGGGGTGCATTCCCTTCCCTCCCCCCCGCCAAGTCACTTCCCTCTGACTCTTTCCAGCAGTTGCACAACAATGCTTCTGCTCCCCAGATGACAGATCTCTAGTCTCTCTTCTGGGCAGCACTCAAGCATCCCACTCTCCTCCTCTTTGATGCTCTGCTGATATCTCACCTGGAGACCCTAGCCTGTTTTTCAAACCCTGGTGGTCCTCAAAGCTTCAGTCTTTGCAAACAGACCTCAAAGCAATTTTGTTCATGCAATTACATGAATTACTGATCCCAAGGTTATTATAAAATTAGTGGAACTGACCTCCCCAAGATGATACCTCCATCTAGCCTAATCTTTGATCCTGATGACCAAAGCTTGTGCAAGATGAGTCTTGGAGGATACTAAGCACATGGCTTACCTGTGCCTCTGGTACCCTTATGCCAGAGAAGGGCTGCAGCATTTCCCTGGGGATATCAAGAGCAACAGCTGCCGCAGAGCAAACATTCAGGACTAGGATTTCTGCTCTGCATTTAGGCCAGTATCAGAAGGCAAATCCTGCAGCCCATACCCTACTACAGGAAAGATTTAATCACTGCCCCTGTGGCACCTCTTCAGCACAAAGGCAACTTACATGTTTGGTGCCTACCATGGTATAAGGCTCAACCATACAGCACCTCTCAAAAGGACATTGCTATAAATCACAGAATCCCAGAACGGGTGAGGTTGGAAGGGACCTCTGGAGATCATCTAGTCCAACACCACTGCTCAAGCAGGGTCACCTAGAGCCAGTTGCCCAGTCAGGTTTTGGATATCTCCATGGATGGAGACTCCACAACCTCTCTGGGAGACCTGTTATGGTGTTTGACCACCCTCAGAAAAAAAAAAAAAGTTTCCCATCTATCCCAGAGAAGGGCAAGGGAAGGGAAACGAGCTTTGGTGATTAATGCTTTGGATAGGGAGAAGCCTGAGAGGGGAGAGAAGGTCCYTTCCCTCTGCTGTGATACAGCAGTTAGACCTCTCATTTGGTTTCCCTCTCTGCATAAAACTAAGCTGACCATACGCCATCTACAACATTTAGTCAGCTTTCCTGCCATTTCCGTTATCTTATAATATTGCTAGTGTTATACTAGTAAGAAACAGTATTACCAGGAGGATGGAGGCAAGATTCTCAAGACTCAATATTCTTTAAAATCTAAGCAGTTACTCTCATTTCTTACCCACATGAAAACTGGTATATGCTATATTACCACTGTACATGACTTCCCTCCACGTTCCCCGTGTTCAGCGCTCCGTATTTGCTCCCTGTAACAGCTGGTTAGAGCTCCTTTGCCCTGTTCCCATAAAAGCCCGTATTCAGGTGCCTTGAGCTCTCTTAGGTCTGATAATATCCAGGGCAGCATCCTGCTGCATTGAGGCAGGATGCATAAGTATGGGCTCACAGGTGTGATTCCATTACACTTCTTTCATTCCTCTCACCTTTCTTTCTGCAATCTCCACAGACAAAGCTGCTTCCCAAGCCACACTCAAATAGGGTGCTTCAGACAGAGAGGAACATCAGAAAGTCACAAGCAACATTTACAGAGCAGCTCATTAAGAAGATCCCAGTGTACTTTAAATTTCATCTCAATATATTAACAATTCACTTGCAGTGAATACCTCTGCTCTTCCTACATTCGCACATAGCCCAGATCAATTGGGAGCATCACACCACCTAACCCCATCAAAATCTTTATAATAAAAGCCCAGGAAAAAACCAGAGTGATTAAGAAGTTGGACGGATGGTGACTGAGGTTCCAGTCCATCTAGTTATTTACCCTGCCACCAGCACCACAGTAACATAGGACCCCTCATGGGCAGATCCTGCACTTTCAGTGGAGAGGCCAGATCCCAGTCCCAGGATGCAGCTCCGTTCTCCCCCTCACAAGTCTCAGGGATAAGGCAGCAGCTCCCAGCAGCACAAAGCTTTGGCTGATGGGCCTCTGCCTGACATAATGGCTATTCCTCCAAAATGTGCCAATAAAACAGGTGGTATTTGCCTGTGGGCCAAACCTGCACAAGCAGTTTCCAACTAACAGTCCCTCCAGATCTTCCCCACCACTTGCAAATGAGCTTGGGGATATCAGAGCAACAAAGTTCAGCAGAATCTAGGTGCAATTATGAGGAAGCTTAGGAAAGTGGAGAAAGGATTAACATTTAACTGCAAGCAGGGCTTCTCTCATTTGCTGTCAATCACACTCTGATTTTGTGCTACACAGTGGAAGGAACCCTAATTAGTGTCTTGGAGAAAGACATTTTGCCTGGCAGGGTGAACTGTCTAGCAGAAGCATCACAAGGGACAGGGATAACAATGTAGCACCTATGAACCGATGTTCATGCTTTTTCAGGCCTTCTTCCAATTAACCTACCTTAAACTTTTAATTCATGTTTTGCTTCCAGATTCTGTTGTCTTGATATAGACAATATACACATTTTCACGCAACAAATTCACCACTAAGCCAGTGCTAGTAGTCCCATCTTTCCCTTTGAAAGTCAGCATGTGGCATTTACCTCAAGGGGATCATCTCCAGCAAAATATTTTCAGAAGAGTGAAAAAAAGCAGGAGGCGAAGGAAAAAAAAGGTGATTTATTTAGTTCAAACACCATTCTCCCTCCATATCATTCCAAAGATTATTTAAGAACAAGCAGTTCTGACACAAGAACTCCTCCCCGCTACAAAACCACTGCTCCCATCACATACAATCCTCCCTCCCAACACACAAATAAGATCCTACCCATGTTGCATGCAGAGACAAGAGGAAATCCAGCTAAAAAGCACAGTTTTTATTTAAAATAGTAATAAACCCCCACACTAGAACAAAAGAGAGCCTCCTCTGCATCCACCCCCACTCACTTAGCACTGGTGAGATGAGGAGGAAGTTTTGCCCGGGCAGTAAGAGGGTCAGGCAGGCTGCCATCACTCCTGCAACACGACCACTGCTGAGGGACTTCACTTTGGGGCTGACTGTTTCCAGCACTGCAGAAAACTAGTTGCACCTCTCCCTTCCCCTTCCTTGTACACACACAGGAGGAGGCTATTATTGGTACTATAATATAGTGCTAGATTGCATCTGTACCTTCCAAGCTGAAATCCTCACCTCCTGCAGATACCTGCAGTTAGGTTTGAGGTGGGACAGTCCAGGCTGGATCTTGGGAAACACCCATGTACCAAATGCTCCCTTTGACACCCAGGCCCTGCACTAACGTTTGTCAGCAATAACCATACTGCTGCCTTTTGCGTTACGGGGCCGAGGCAGGGTCAGGACTGCTTTAGAGACTTCTGCTCCTCACATTCCTTCCCATTGCCAAGCCTCTGCCATGTGCATATCTATTCACTAGCCAAGCTCATGACAGTTTTGTTTCTCAGAAGACTGACCTTCAGCTTTTTTCTGTATTTCAAGGTGGACAGAGCAGTTAGCTGAACAAAGAGAGAGCTCTCAGCACTATATAAAAACGTGTTAGACCAGGAAAGACAAATATTTGCACTTCAGTTCTGTCACCGCCCTGGAGATATGGGGAGGAAAAAAAAGGGAAATTAAAAAAAAAAAAAGGTGCATCTGAATTCCATTCTCTAGATAGGAGCAGGCAGAAGGAGCAAGTCCCAAATTCACACAGCTGAACAGGACCAACACGGCTGCAAACATTAAGGAAAATAAACTGCGCTCTTGTTGACGCAAAAGAGTCCTTGGATTGATTATTAAGTCTGCATTTCCCACAGGGATTACACATCAGCTTAAGACTGCAGAGATGTGAATTTAAGGGCAGGCAGGAGGTTGCAACAACAGTTTCTGCTGCAAGCAAAGGTTTTCAAGAGCATTACTGTGGATTCCTTTTGACCACCTCATGCTAAGTAAAACCTTCAAATCACACCAGGGCTTCGCCATGCTCTCTGCCGCACCCACATGTAAACCGCTCCTTGCAAGACCGTTGGGGATTATCGGTCCACGTCACGAGAGCACTTGGTCGTGGGCCTAACAAGGCACCAAGCCAAGCCAGTGGGCAGGGAACACATCCGGCAAGCAAACACACAGGCTGCTAGTTACAATGGAAGGTCTCAGCGCAGAATACATCTACAAAAGCCACTGAATTGCTGCCGTCTGCTGTTGCACAAGAAAGAGGTGCTTATTTTTACATAAACCCTGAAATTAAGTGAAGTAGGATTCAGCCAGATGGGCTAGAGCAATTGAGGCAGTGAATGAAGCACATACCTGTCAGCACCGAACTCGGCTGCTCTTCCCACTGACAACGCAACAGGGGGAAGCTGAGACCCTGAAGGAAAAATAGTTATGAGACAGTGACAGGCGTTACAGAACCTCTTTCCTGCTCTCTTATGAGACAGGAGCACCACTCCTGTCTGACAACAAAACAAATGGAGCTCAGAGGAGCATTCCCTTTTGGCCTTTCTCTGTCTGACTTTGTGCCCTAATGTCAGTAAGTCCTAATTGCCAAAAGCAATCTGTCAAATAACCTTGGCCCACAGTTTTCTTCCAGCATTTCTGCCAGGAGTATTAAACATCCAAAGCAGCATAAACTAAGCGACAGGCTCTGGGCATGTCAAGCACAGCCTCAGTCACATTAACATATAATTGATCCAGGATTAATATTTTTCATTTGAAAGTTCTACTTTGTACAAATATGCCATGTGGACTTACGGTCTGCCATGGACATTCCCATGAGTTCACTTGTTTGCAACAGTATCTGTGCAGCATAAATGGAAGTAAGACAAACACAAAGCATGTTAATATTTATCTTTTTCCTTTTTTGAAATTTTGTCCTCTAACCAATGTCACTAGGGAGTCTCCAGGACAGCCAGAAAGAAAAACTAGGAGTTGCCATGTTGGATGAAGTAGGTACCTGTTTCTGACCACCCTCAGACTTCAGGAAGATGTTAAAAATAAACAAATCCTTTTTTGAACAGCCAGTTAAGGAACAAACTACTCTCTAACCCACAGCAGCTGGAACTCTGGGCTAGGCCAACCCTTGAAACAAAAGAGTTTATAACCTTCTCAAATTTGCTGCAACACCAAGCTCACGGCAATAACTCCAGGGATTACTGTCACAACACAACTATCTGGTTCTTTCTTGGCTCCAAAGTTCTTCACCTCAGTGACACTTCAGATGTGGATTGAATTACATATCCTACATGTTTTCTTCTTCTTCTTTTTTTTTTAAAAAAAAAAACAACATTGTTCATTTGTTTTAAACCACACTGAAGTAGCTATTTCTATGCCCAAAGAAAAACATCAGCATAAAGAAAGTAAGGAAGGCTGTTTCTGAAATTCTCTGTGTTTCTCTAAGTATACACAGCAGGAAATAAACTATGTTCTCAAACTGAGCAGATGGCACACCCTTGCAATACAGCTTTTACAGACTGCACTTTCATTCCCTAAATATCCCCTGAAATAGCAGTTGAGGTCTGTCTAGGAAAAGCATACCCTCCTACCCCACAACTTCTGCACAAGTTATTTAAGGACATTTCAGCCTCCACTTACAATGCAAATGTTCGTATTATAAATTGCTGCACTGTTCTTGGAAAGAGTTCAAACTGAGGAGAGACATTTTGATGCAGTTACTCTTATTTGGAAAATTTTTTCTTTTTTAATCTAAACATCTTGGGGGGTGGGGAGAGAGCAGCAGGGGGAACAACAAAACCTGATCAGCTTTGATTTTAAACAACAGGACAGCCCAACAAGAAGAGAGTGATTTTAAGACTTAGAATGACATCCAAATTCAAAAAAGATGCTTTAGTTCAATGACAAGTTATCGGGCTTGACAGCATTAGCTTACACATTAGAAATAAAAATAAAATTCTTGCCAGCACCAAAGTCACCATCTGAAGGTCTGCAGGCCACCCTGAAAGAAACCAGAGCGGACCTCTCAGGCTTTTTTCCTAAAGCCTGCAAACTGATAGCCTCCTTGAAGATGTACTCTCTTTTGCCTCTCCAGGTAGGGAAACCCACAAAGAACAAAATGCTAGAAAGCCAAAGAATAATTTCAGTTTGAAGGGATCTCAGGTGGGCACATGATCCCATCCCCAGCTCAAAGCAAAGCCACCTCCCACACCGTTCTTTCACTTAGCATATCCCATTTCTGCCAGAGCCAAAGTTTTCAAGATTATATTTTCTGCTGCAGAAAACAATGGTCAAGCTCATGTTTTCAGCAGATCCCCACACCATTTCTCTCATAGTTTACTTTTGCTTTCACCTGTAAGCAAAAGCTTTTCGCGTGACTCTGGGCAGGGTGAGGAGTGGCCAAGAGACCCCACCGAGAAGCAGCTAGAGCATTCTAAGTGCTGTGTGCTCTACATTGCCTACACTGTCATCTCCTGGGGTTGGTTGTTTTCTTTAAAAAAGATAAATTACATATACAAAAGTTATTCCAAAGAGATTCTGTTGAACCTTGCTAGGCTTCAGACATCATATACTATAACTTGCTTCGATTCTTCTGGATTTGACATTGTGCCTACATTTCTGCCTCATGAAGAATTTAATATTAGGCTCCAGAAATGGTGTGCTGAGGCCCTTCCAGTGTCCTGTGGTGAACAGACTAGAGCCAGCAACCAAAAAGCAACAGTGTTCAGGCCCTGGAGATCCTGCAATAACAGGAGCTCTACTCATTCTACTCATTAGGAGATCTTCTCAATCAAATATTTGTAGTCTTCCCAAGTTATTTGTTTTTTACCTGCATCTTTGTGGCTAAAATGGTGGGCTTCTACTCAGCATTAAGGAAAGACAGAACCTAACCTGTTCCCCCCATTACAGCTCAGATTCTGCCATCTCCAAACAGGAGACTAAAGTTTTACTGCATGCATGGTGTAGCTGTGGGCTGAAACTTGGGCTGGAGCCAAGACTAACATTATGGAGAAGACACACAGAAGAGCAAGGGAATACTTTGAGGTAGTTCAGTTCCAGCCTGAAGTGTCCTACAGATGAAGCCCAAAAAACAGCTCAGAAGCAAGAGGTGAAAAAATTGCTCCTAGAGTTGTTATAACAGACATGGGTGCTGCTAGAGTGGGACCTACATTTACATGTGAAACAGCAAAGAACAGTAAATACAGATTTGATTACTGCCGCTTATTAAACCAGGTTGCCCTGTGTAGCAGATCAAGGAGTTTCCCTGCAGCTACGACAGATGGCTTTGGTCTGAGCAAGTGACTCATCACACAATCCCAGAGGAACATATGGGTGAATTCCAGTTCTGGCTCCTTGCCTAGAGCAAAGCAAGCACAACTGCCATCCACACCTAGGCTATAAGAGACCCATTCACTAGGGGACAGAGGAAAACCAAATGCATGGTGCTCTTTGGGCTGGAAAAGGCACTTGGTCTCTACTAGAGGGTCACAAAGTTTAAGGCATCTAATTGAAAGACTTCTGTTCTTCTTCCTAGTGTTGATTCCCCTCTTCCCTTAGGTCAGCCAACTTTTTCCCCATCTGCAGTCATGAAAGAAGGAAGGGTAATGATGTTAGCAAGCCTCCACGGTGGCACACAGCCTCTCTCAGTCACTGAGGGTAATCGTTTACTCATCACCCCTCAGATTGTTTCCTATGTGGAATCTGTCACTCCAGGGCTACACAACCTCACATGGCACAACTGCTCAGCAGAGAAGCCACAGCTTAATCTACTGCCAATCACAGCTTACAGTAAGGCTGGGCCATATGGGAACCAAGACTGGGGCTCTGTTCCTAGTCCTGGCAAGGGAGGAGGAAGAGGAAAATATCGCCCACTCTTTCTCCTAAAATAGGTGCTGCTCACTACTCAGCTTTTGGGCTCATCACAACCAAGATGCACTGCATGAATGTCCAAGAGCTGTGTCTGGATTGCAGCAGCTTTGCCTACAAATTGGAAAGTTGAAAATTTGTTCTCCTGAGAGATAGTTGGTTTTCTAAATATAGTCCATGTATCTTCCAAATCACGCATTCAGCTGACCTGAGCTCTGATTAGGAAGAAGTCCTTCTTCTTCCAACAGTCGTCTTCCTCATGATACTCTCCTGCACTACTCAGGACTTCATACAGGAAATACCTACAAGCACAATATTAGTGGCATTTGCGTTTTCAGCAAATTAACCATTAGCAACTGCCAGAGCTTACAGTGGTGAAAAGAGTCATTCACTCTGAATTCCCTCAGTACTCTCTCACACACACACACTTTTTTTCTTTTTGGAAGCCCTTGTATTATTGCAATCACGGAACTAAGCAGGTTCTCTCACTTGTCACATAAAGCCTTCTCCAGTCAACAGTAAATCCAGCAGAAATATTTTGCAACTCTTGTTCAGTCTTCTGGGTAGGAACACACTGCACAGGCAGCTCCAGAAAATCAGTTCTCCTTCGTTTCTCCCTCCCAAGTAGGGACATGTTGAATATGTGGAACTGGAGATGCTCATGAGTGTGCTCATTTTTTCCCCCATCCTGGACGTCTCCAGTTTAAACAATCCTAAAATAAGATAATCCTGTTTGCCCAACTAATTGTTCACCAGACTTCTAATAGTGCACATCTGACTTTGCTGTTAGAGCATGGGTGCATAGTGACAGGCATAACAGCTGGTTTTATTATTGTATTTTTTACACTCACAATTAAACATTAAACAAACAGCTGTGCAGAGGGGGAAATTTCAAAGTGCTGCTAGGAGGAGGAGAAGGGAACTAGAAAAGCAGTAAGACTACCCCACAACAAATGAAGACTTTCTACTATGAGGAAGGAGTTTGACACGTCCCTCTGTTCACAGGCCAACTCTAGAAGACTCTTGCAGCAGAGGTGGATGCCCTCCTCCTCAGCACAGCTTTACTTTTACAGCTCCACCTCAGGAATTAAGGCCTAAGTCCAAAGCCAAGCACAAAAAAGCCTGACAGCTCTCCTGCCTCAAGACACAAAGTGAAGTATTTCTGCACAGTGCATAGGAGGGGTTTTCCCCCTCCACACACAGAGTGAAGAGACCTGGCAATGTATACATGCCTAAGAGTTTCAACTAGGTGACTTGGTCAGCATATAAGTACCCTTATTTTCGTTTTACACACCCAGGAGTTGCACAGAAGGGAAGTGACTTGCCTGTCTCAAAGCAGCTCTGCTCCAGAGCCCTGAGTTGGACTTTCTTCACCTTGTATACATCTGCTCATCAGCAGTCTCATAGGACTTGCTTTTCCCCTTCCCTCACGCATGCATACCTGTATCCGAGGGAGTAAGGAAGATTATGTGGATGAAGAACATCCTTTGAGATAAGCACAAGTCTTTTCAGAAAGCGATGTCTCTAAAGCACCAGACAGGAGTAGCAGTCTTGTTCCCTCCTTTCTCTCATCCATCATTCAAGCATTGTTCTATTCACCTGCATTTTCAGATGTGCCCTGGCAGCCACAGCACATGAGCAATCAGAGCATTTACAGAGGACTAAAGGGTCACAAGCCAATCCTCATGCCTTGTCCTTGGCTCTCAGTTGTCCCTTGCTTTGCAAGCCTGCCCTCATGAGAGAAAGCAGCACAGAGGGGAAAACAGCAGAACCCACAGCATCAGGAAAACAAATCCCTGTTTCAGAGCCAGACCACTCCAGACCTGGCTTTGCTTCAGAGGGAAAGCAATTAAACTCACCCACTACAGCCCTTCCACATGGGAAATGCTCTTTTTATTCAATTAAATTTCCTGTAACTAAGGTTAATCGTCCACGTGGTATCTGCCTCAAGGTATCAGAGGCTTCTGGCTGACCTGCCATCAGCACAGAGACAGGAGGAGACTGAAAGGACCAGGAAGAGCAAAGAGCTTGCAAGTGGCAGGCAACTGGCAAACACTGGCTGATGCTCCACTCGCTAAGAGTTCAAGGCTAAAGACTGCAGTGAAAGGCAAGGACAAATACACTGAGTTTTTGCAGGACTTGCGTTCCTTCAGAAGGTCCAACAACTACCCAGAGGACAGCATGCCCCTAAGTATCTTCACAACTCTTGCACAAGAAAAACCTGCCCACAAGAGCATGGTCCCAGATTAAAGTCAAGATTTCTACCACCAAGCTTCTAAACTTTGAGCAACCCTCATCACCAGGGAGATGCAGGACCACCAGGACAAATCAACCTCTAGCTCTGACCAGGCTAGCAAGAGCAGACCCAGTCATGTTTGCCTCTCATCAGTTCAGAGCCACAGCTGGGGAGGGGGCTGCACACACCTGCAGCCAGTTGACTGGATTCGGCCAGACACCTTGAAGGCTTCTGCTGTTTCAGCTCAGGAATAGCATCTGTAGGGCTTCTCAGTGAGGAATCATAGAATGGTTTGGTGATCTTTAAAGATCATCTAGTCCAAACCCCGCACCATGGGCAGGGGGACTTCTTCACTAGGTGAGATTGCTCAAAGCCCTGTCCAACCTGACCTTGAACACTTCCAAGGATGAGGCATCCACAACTTCTCTGGGCAACCTGTTCCAGTGTCTTACCACCCTCATCATAAAAAAATTTCTCCCTCTTTCAGTTTAAAACTGTTGCCCCTTGTCCTGTCACTGCAGGCCTTAGTAAAAAGCCTCTTTCCATCTTTCTTATAAGCCCCCGTTATATATTGAAAGGCCACAATAAGGTCTCCCTGGAGCCTTTTCTATCCTTAGAACCTGTTGTGGGCACCCCTCATCAGAAAGCCTCCTAGCACTTTATTTAAGTGGTTTTTTTCTTCCAAATTAGTTTTCATAGCAGGAGCTTGTTGCATGAACCTCTTTAAGAACATTCATGGCAGTGCTTGGAGAGTTCTGCATTAAAATAATATTAAGCCTCAAACCTGAAGTTTCCCTTCTTAGATATGCTCTTGACCAGCTCAGTATCTCTGCAGAGATTTCAAGTTCCAGCATACAGGAACATGGAGATTAGTCCACTAAAGTTTCCGCTTAAATGCTGCAGTAGTCTGGACTGCATGGCTCTTCACAATCATGGGAATGGCCTAGTGTCTGAAAGTAGCCATCAAGCAGAAGATGCATTTAGATACCTGCAAACACCACAGAGCAGCCGTGTACTCCCTCCCTGCCTCCTCCAACTCTGCTATCACCCTAGTTGTTCTCCTGGAGAGAAAACTTTCCTAGAATGTGTTCAGCAAAACACAAGGCTTCAAAGAGCACATTTAATAGAAGGAACCAGATTCATTTTAACTGCAGTGAGTCCACACGCTGTCTCTGCTAACAAGCCACAGGCAACACTTAGTCTGCTAACAGGCCCTCCTCATAATACCCAATACCTGTAACACCTGAAGATGCCTAACTTACGTCACCACCAGGTTCTACAAGAAGGCTCATGCCCAAAGCATGCTTTTGACCTCCTGGGTTCAGTGGYGACACCCAACAGTTAAGTAAAGCTGGGCTCAGTTGCATCATAGCCCTGACACACAACTCCTGCCCCATAAATACCAGGTGCACTTTATTACACACATAATAGAAGAAAGAGGAGTCTTTAAAGGTATGGATCTTTTGGAATTTCAGAGTAAAGCAAAGCAAGGGATGATTAACACCACCTCCCCATGCTTCTCCCTCCCCCCGCCCTTAATCATGGTCTCTCTACCAACTCCCTTCATATTGAAGCATTGGAAATATAGTGTGGAAAAAGCAATGTTTTCCATTTTCTCTTGTCCTGCGCAACTGAGGACAGGAGGGAAGATTCATTTTGCCCCGTTCACCATCTTTTGGTACATCAGAATATCTTACCCAGCAATTTACGCCCAACTCAAACAACAGGGGACAGAGTTTCTAAGGTACCACTTAGCTACTTGAGATAAACACGACTTTAAAAAGGGGGGAGGGAGGAAACCCGCAATAGCTAGGCATACATAAGTGACAAGCTTCCTTCCCCATCACAAACAGCCATGGCTTTAGCAGTGCTGCCCCACAGCCTCCTCACATCACACCTCACCTGTGCAGCCCTGTCTCACCTCCCAGGCTCCCAGGGGAGAGCACCCTGATCCTACTAAGCACTCAAGTGTGAAAAATGGTATATAAAAAGGCTCATTGAGTGCACACACACACACACCCCTTTTTTTTTTTTTTTTTTTTTGGGGGGGGTAGTACTGTTATCCTCATAATTCCTTTCTAGACTTTAAACCATTTTGCTGCTAGAAGCGCTGACTACCAAACCCCCGTCCGGGGGGTGCACCAAACCGCCTGCCCACCCCGTGCCCTCTGGGACGCCGCCACCCTCTCGTCCCGCAGCCTTAGTATGCCCCGGCCATGCCGGTGAAGCCCGCGGGAGGGCGAGGGGAGCCCGCAGGTGCACCGCGGCTCCTGGCCCCCGCGACGGCGGGAGGATGTGGGCGGGACCGCGGGCGCGGAGGTAGAGCCCAGCCYGCTCCCGCACAGGGGCGGGGACGCAGCGGCGCCGGCGCCCCCCCTCTCCCCGGCCACACTGGGGTGCACGGGGTGCATTTCCCCGCCGCGGGGAATTCCCCGGGGGACGCTCTTACCTGCCCGGGCTCGCTGCTTGTAGGCGAAGGCGTAGACCCGGTCCGCTCTGATGTTCACGGCGCCCCGGTAGACGCGGCCGAAGGCGCCGGGCTGTCCCCGGGGCCGTCCCCTGCCGCCGCCCAGAGCAGCGCGTAGACCAGAGCCCTGGGGGCCGGGGCCGCCGCTCTGGCCAGAGGCTCGTCCCTGCCGCTGCGGGCCCTGCGGGGCAGCCGCCCCGTGCKGCACCCGGACTGTCTCTCCCCGGCAGGGCGGGTGCCGAGGCGCTTTATTTGCAATTTMAATAAATAGCTCGGCGACACGCACAGGAGGTGGGGAGGCAGCCCCGGCCACCCCTGCCCCTCGACTGGGGGGCGCCGAGCAACTTTCCTCGGGGAAGGACCCTCCGCCGGCGGGAGGGGAGGGGAAAGAAACGGAGAGGGGGGCTGGCCGGCCGGCCCCGCGGAGGAGGGTCTCCTCCCTGTGCCCGGCCCCAAATTCTGGGCCGGCGATTGTCAGGGAGCTTTTCCCTTTGGGGAGCTGTGCTGTGAGCTTAGAGGCACTTTGGCATCGTCAGGCACACAGGGACGGCGGCCACGGCAGCGGCATCCACAGGGCTTCGGCATCCACAGGGCTTCAACATCCCCGGACCACCGAGTCGGGGGCGTCCTCGCTCCGCGCTCTGCCGGCTTGCTGGAGCAGCAGCTTGCACCTGCAATGTATCTCCATAGGGCCATCCCCAACCTTTATTTTTGGCTGCTCGTAACTTTGGGATAAATGCCCTCATTTTTCAGTTCAGTCCAAAGGTGCGAAAGGCTCAGCAAAATGTCATTTTGTTAATTCAGGCATGGCTTGGTCCATCTTACATTCTTTGAGTCGTTCATGAAACTGCTACAAACAACACTGTGATACTCTTAACCTTTTCAGCAAGATGAGAGTGATACCATTGGGCTGTGAAAGGGCCTGGGGTCTCTCTCTCACGGCTTACCCCTCCTATGTTCTTCTGTTGAAAACACGTCTGGGAAATGTGTCAGATCCTGTGGTGGAGGGAGGCACTTTTAAGTCAGAGAAGAGAGCGTTGCTAGAAAGCAACCCGAAAGGTTTTTCAGACTGAGGATGAACTTGTAGGAGCCGCAGTTTTATAAATCCAGCCTGCAGTCTCCAACTGCGGTGACTCTGGCCGCAGAAGCTTTCCAAGTTGTGGGTTTTGTTTTCAAGACTGAGAGATTTCCTGGGGGTCACTCATYGCCTTTGGAGGAAAAGTTGCAAAGATCAGCAAAACGAGTCAGCATGCATTATGCTGACATTTTGATCTTCGGGCCTTTGTGTGATCTCTGCCAAGAGAAAAAAACAAAGCAATTGTCAGTGATTTCTGTGTTCGTCTTGAAGCAGGCTGCTGTTCAAGTCACCCTGCCTTTTGTCAGAGTCCCAAGAAGTGGCATTAAGGGCAAAACCCCCCATTTGAGATCTGCTGRAAGATGGACACTCCAACACAAAATGTTTGCCTTTCAGCCTGAAGTGTCATGCTGTGCAGACCAGGAGACCTGTGCAATGTCACCTCTGAGCTCTTGTGACTCTGTCTTGCCTCTTACCTGGACACGGTGTGACCTGTCCTGGGGGACTTCAAGCAGTGGTGGCACTGRGAGACTTCTGGCTTCCTCCTGAACCCTACAGCTCCCTTCTCACCCGCTGCCCTCTGCAGATCCAGAGGTCCCTCTGGCAGAGCCAGCAGCCCTCTAGCACGTGCTGGAGGGAGGAGACTGGGGAACACACCTTCTCGCAGAGAGGAGAGGCTTCAGGGAACAGGTGGAGGTACAGCAAAGCAAAAGCATGTCAGGGCCATGCCAGGTTGCTGAGAGCAATGTGACAGATGGCACAAGGCCGGTATTCTGCAAGCCAAGGTAGCTCTGGCAGCTGCAAATAATTTTTGTGTCATTTGGTGCTGTGTGTACTTCAAAYTGGGAGATCAGTGTGGTGTCAGTGCRTTGTCCCTCCCTAGTCGTGTTGTCTTCATGACAAAGAAGTGGCTTTTCATGTAGTCCACACTTTCCAATGCAGAATTATGGATTTCTTAAAGTACTTGCCCTGAGTGGTTGTATGTTCTGGTATCCTACCCAAGACTACACATTTTTTCCTGATTTTGAATTTGAGAATTCAAGTTTTCTTTTCAAAGTGTAATACTTTGTGCTTGCCTTTATTGAATTTCATCTCACTGTTTTGAGGTTCTTTCTGTGATTTAGCAATGTTAAACCTTTGTTCAAATCCTTGCCTCCAAAGTGTGGTACTGCCCAATTCGGTGTTATTTGCAGTTTCAAGTCAAAGGTCAATTCCACCATCCAAATCACTAATTAAAGTAATCAATCCTAGCAGGCAGATCATATCTCTTACTTTGATATACCTTCCTATTGACAGGAAAATATCCACTGCTACGGTTTGGGAATTGCTTTTCAATCACACACCCCTCTCATGTTAAAATGAGCCCTATTTGCCTTTATGAGAGTGATGTTCAAGGCAATGTCAAAAGCCCTACTGAAGTCAAAATATATTTCATCTATTCCTTTCAGCTCCTACTAAGTCAGTTGTCTCGGCAAAGAAATAAATTAGGTTACTTTGACATGATTTGTTCTGGACAAATGTACACTGCCTGTTTCTCATCACTCTATTGTTATTTAGTTGCTTGCACACTGATGGCCGAACAGCTTGTTTCATTATCTTTCCAGATAACAAATGGAGGTTGGCTGATTTATAACTCTTCACTCAGTCCCTTTGATAAAGATGGGTAGCCCGTTTTCCCTTTTCACTTCCACCTGGATCTTGTTCTTGAATGGCAGCATCTATTTTGGAAGAAAGAACTAGTCCCTGTAAGAGACAAGATGCTGATGCAGACAGACCATGGGTCTGGGTCAGTGGAAGTGGTCTGGTATTCTTGTATGTGCCACAGTACTCTGGCGTCAGGGGACAACAAGGGCCACGTGGCTCCCTAAGGGACAGGGAGCTGAGTGCCGTAACATGGCCAGCAGAGCGGGGACCTCACTGGCCAGGGCCTTATCCCACAGGACCTGAGCAAGGCGAGCAGGGCAGGCCTGGAGACGGCAGCTGGGGTCAACAGGGAGTCCAGATTGCCAGACAAGTCCATGGCAATGGGATAGGTCTGAGGTGAAGCCGGGAACATAAGTTAGCGAGTCAGGTCTGGTGACGGCAATCAGGGACCAACACAGCCCCGTGATCAGCAGGCAAGTCCATAGCAATGAGGCAAGTCTGAGGTCTGGCCAGCAAGTTGGTTGACACGTCCGGGTTGATGGGATACAGGCATGGCTGTCACGCAGCTGTAGCTGTAACTCAGGCAGGGCCAAGCACCGGAGCCTCAGCTGAAATGCAGCTCCCATGGGAAGGGGGAGGTCAGCCCTTACTGAGGTCTTACCGCAGCCCTGCCTCCAAGGTCACTAGAGGGAAGGGGGGCAGCCCTCAGCTGCTCTGTCTCTAGGTTGGCAGCGAGCCCAGGGTGCCGGACCTCCAGGAAGGGGGATGATGCTCTCAGGACCCTTTCCTCTGGCTGTGTGGAGGGCACATGTCTCCTAACATGGCCCATTTTCCCAGTTTAAGCAAAGCCCAGGGTTGTGAGTGTCTCAGGGGAAGGAGGAACTGTGCTGAACCAGAGGCTCACAAGTGTGGTTTTGGGTGGGGTTTTCTTCGCTGTAGCACGAAAGTAGAAAATCTCACTGCTCCTGGAAAAAAACACAGTAAGGAAATGACATTGCTCTTGGTAACCAGTGCTGCAAAAACATCCAGGATAAAGGAAAGATGTTAATTACAAAGGAATTCCCCAAATCATACTAGCTTGGAAAGGGAAAGAAAAAGAGTATAAACGTATAACAAACCAAATTTGAATTTGAATATGCCATTTGAATATGTAATCTCCATCTTACGTAAGCTCCACTGCGAGTAAATAGATGCTGTAGATGCTCAGCTGGCTTCTGCAGAGATAACGCAACATTTTCAGACTGCTGTAAATGCAGTGTGAAGAACAAGAACTGAAAGGTAGACAGGCTTTTAAGATGTCTGATAGAACCTGCTCCCCATTTTCTTATAGGTGGCTGAAGTGTTTGATAATAGGCTGGTTGAATGAAAAGTGTCTCTGGTTTGTATTGTATTTGCTTGTGTTAGGTATTTAACATTTGTATTTGTTTGTAATTAATAATAGCAGAGAGGTTTAAGGGGTTTCAAAGTGGATGATGTATTGATCTAATTGTGCCTTTATCGCTTTCTTCTCTTTTCAATAGACCTTGTTCTTCAAGACAATTTAAAGCCATGTTAGGAGAGAATTCCAGATGTGCCCTTAATTTATGCTTTTGGGTTCCAAATTTTCAAATAAACAGAGAGCAMTGAATCCAGTGCATTGCCTTGCACATGTGCCTAGGATTTAAGGATTTATGTTACCACAGGCTGAACTCTGATGTTCAGTTTCAGGTTGCATATGGTATGTATGTTTAGTGTCTAGATGGAAACTGAAGTTCAGGTGCAACCTCCAGTATAAAAAAAACTCAGCCACATTTGCAGCACTTCAGCAGAGGCAACTGCTGATAGTATTTCTGTCACTTTTTTTTCTTCCTTCATAATTTCAGTCTTCTTTTTCTTTGAATTTGAATTTGAATTTGAATTCTTTGAATTTGATGTCGCCTTAATTTAATAGTTTGTGTGACATTCTGCTCTTAGTCACCCGTAATAGGATCTGAAATACATTTTCGCATGGGGAAATTTCCAAGGCTTTCTCAGAGGGACATTGAGAGGATGGCTTGGGAGGGTATTTGCAGCGAGAAGGGATATTAATAAATCGAGTGAGTGGAAAAATTAAGGTGAGAGGTGGAAGACATGGAAGAGCGACATGGCTAGGAGCAGCTCGTGTGGATTTTTCCTGTGGAGTATAAAGAGCTCCCTTCGCACAAGGCTGGAGTTGCCAAGGCACTGCCCTACTTCGGGGCGGGGGGGTCCTCTGCACCCCTGAGGTGTCGCCCGGCGGCGGGCAGGAGCAGAGGCTGCTTCCTCACAGAAAACCCAGGAAGAGAGGGAGCCACAGGCACCGGCGATACCCACCCGCGTGGAGGGGCCGGCGGCGGGAACACGGCGTGAGGTGGAGGGTGAACGAGGATGAGTGGGGGTTAATAGGGCTGATGTTCCGGGCGAGGGGACCCGGATTCACCGCGGGGGGCGGTGGTTTGGGGTGCCCTGAGGGGAGCCGCGGCCGCCGGTGGCGCGCGGGGCGGAGAGAGCCGTTGCCGCCTTCCTCCCCTTAGGGCGGGGAGAAAACCGGCTCCGTCCCCGTGGCAACGGCAGGCGGAGGCGCGCGCGGCCCGCTCGAGCCTCCGCCGCGGCGCCGCTTCCGCCCTCTCTCGCAGCGGGGCCGGTGATGTCGCTGCTGCGGGGGCCGCGGCCCCGCGGTGCCGGCAGGAGGGGCCCCAGGAAGCCGCCGGCGGCGGTGGTTAAGCGGGACTGGGACGTAAGTGCTTCCCCCTCCCGGGTGCCGAGCCGGGTCCCGAGCCTGCTCCGGCCTCGGCGGCTCTTCCCGCTCCTCCTYCTCCGGCTTGCGGGCAGCAAGGCGGGCCCGGCGGCGGGTTTCCTTCTCCTGGGTGACAGGAGGGGCCACGCTGTGGCCTTTTACCGGCCGGGGAAGGGCCGGGGAGTCTCCGTGCCAACGGTCGGGCCGGCGGGGGGGGAGCCTCTAGAGGTCACCGTCCTCTGGGGGGGGGCTCACGTGTGGAGATACCCGATTCGCGTGTGGATTTGGGCGGGGAGGGGATACCGTGACGGGGAGCTGCGTGTGCGTGGCGTGGACGCGACCCCTCTCGCTTCCTTGGTGCTGCTTGAGGTTAGGCCTCCCAGCTGGCAGCCCGCTCTGTAGGCTGAAGGGCGCGCACGGTCTTGATAGGGGTATCGTTTTTGCTGATTGCCTACCTCACTGAGGGTGGAATGCTTTACAATGCCATAAAAATGCATCATTGTATAGTTTTATGCTAATTGTATTGCAATTTAGAGGGTTTTTTAAATGAAACTTGAAAAAATCCAGTTCGTCCTCGGATCTGGCCTTTGATGTGTTCGCTGGTTCCTGTTTGCAGAGTACCGTCCATGATTTGACAGTCCACCATACAACTCCTGAGGATGTTGTAAGTTTAATAGCAATCACTGCTCCTTCTCTGTAGCAAAGAGGTTTAGCTGGTTTTCTAGCATAAGTGTTTACCATACTTATGGGGATATTTTCTGCCAATGTTTAATCTCCCTTTTTAAGCTTCTGAAAATATTGGCTCTCTAGTGTTAGTTCTTTGTTTATAGTATCATGCATCCCCACCTCTGGCAGTTGGTGTTTTTCAGTTTTCTGTTTCCATTGGGAAGCAGTAGCCATAGTTTTTATTACAATAAAGTGTATACCATCATAAAAGCATAAATACATAAAAGCTCAGTGGAGTAGTTGAAGTTAAGTCTCATCTCTGCTGGAAGGACTGAAAGACATGCTTTATTTTAGGAATCTCTCTAATTCTGAGGATACTCAATTTTCATTTAAACAATTTAACATCATTTCTTTATACTGAACGACCTGTTCATTACAAAATATGTGAATTTCATTTCATTTTCCTTGGTAGCACTGATTACCAGGGTAGAATAGGCAATATGAGCTGCTGTTGCTTATAAATTTTGACAGGTTAATCAGGACAGATGGGCACAATAGCAGAGAGAGACTTGATTCTATAAATGGTTGGCTTGATAGCTTCCAGATACTTTAGCAAGCACCTCACATATTTAATTTGTTTAATTTGTATTTAAACTGAAAATATATCTCTCTCTCTCTTTCATTGTTAGAAGAAGAGAGAGAATATATCTGGTGACTGACAGTGTTAAATCAGCAAAATGCATTATGTCTATTTATGTATATTATAGGTGGTAGTGTTTAGTTTTTTCCTCCCTTTACAGCTGAGAAAACTCTTACTGAGTCAGTGGTGTAGGGCAGATGGAAACTATGAGACTTTCCCCGTTCACCTTTGGAGCTGCTTTAAATTTGGCTGGTACTGATGGCATTTTACACTTCCGGATGTTTGTGAGGCTGTCATTGGTACTACCATGAAGTTAACATAAGTAGTATTCAGGACATGAATGATAAAATCAAGAAGAGCTTGTTAGCATTAAATTTTGCTTTCGATTGTCCCTTGATTTTGAAACAGTTTCTTTCACGTTTACGTTGCTGCGTTGCCATGAAATACACAAATCAAAAAACAAAGCACTGGTGCATCTGGAACTGCAAGAGAAAGCACTGAAAAGAGAACAGAAGAAGCAAAAACAACTCGCTGCTGATTCCTTGGAGAAAAGGAAGTTGACTCTGATGTGTGAGGTGAGAGCTAAATCTGGACTTTCAGCCTGCTGCAGATGATTTGCAGCAGTAGYTGAAAACTGCTCTTGCACATAGGTCAACATTTGCTCCTCTTGTTGGATAATTTGACTTCATATATGCGCACACTCTCCATCCTCTATGTGTTGCGTGCATGCAATGGTTGGAATAGGCTGTATAACATATTAACTGTTCTGTACAGTTGTGCATTTCATCCTTGTTGCCTGGCTATGCCCTCTGTAATTCTGCAGGCCTCTTTGCATCTGAACAGGAACTGTTTGCACAGTTGAACTGTGTGTTGTGAAAAAGATGTGTGTTCTTTGTGTTCTTATTGCTATCTTGCCTTCTCTTCCCCCTGTCTAGTATTTTTCTTTGATGGAAACATGAACATTTCTCTTTCTGGGAGGGACATCCGTATCTGCCATTTCTTATTTAAACAGAGAAAATGCAGAGTCATAGGGGCTGAAAGGGTGAGGCAAGAAGTTGGTAACGAAGAGCTTGTCTGGAAGGAAAATTGACACAACAAAGCTTGAGGAGCTATGCTGCTAGCAGACAAGCTTCTCATCTGGGAATCGAAAAGCTTGTTCTCTAGGCATTCTGAAGCACTCTGACTGAAAATATATTGTTTAATTTGCTTTTGAATATTGAACTGTAGCAGCAAACGTAAGCTTAGCTAACAGAGACAATAGCTGTCACTGAAAAGGGATTTCAGTGGTAGACATCCTTTTGTTTCACATGGCAGGTGACTCCTTGCCATATGTTATGAAAACTAATCTCAAAACATAGTCATTAGCTTTCAGATCTCATCAGCACTTGGACAAACTGAGAATTGTTCTTGTTGGTAAAGAATGATGATGAAAAATGTTCACCTAGCAGTTAAAATAAACATGATTTAGTAGTCCTGTAAATGTGCAGTGGATTAACCATCACAGACCTCTTCTCTCTTTCGCCTTTTGTAAATATTCAGAAGTCTTTTTCTGATCTCTGAGAACATTCAAGCATAGACAGAAACAAATGAAAGTACTTAGAACTGAAGATCACCTTCTAGTTTCCTATTTGACACCTGTTTCTCTGCAATCACAGTAGAATTTTTGTGTTAAGGATATTGTGCTAATCAAACCTCAAATTTTAATTTTGACCTTTGTTACTTTCATACTTTTCTGCCAAGTGCATTTTAGTGGAGTGTTCAAAAAAGCTGTGGACTTTTATACAAATTTCCCTAATGTAATAGCAGGCTAGTTTCAGTAACACTTCCATCAGAAACAAATTATGTATCACGAGGGTAGATTAGACTACTCACTCTAAGATTTGGCTGTACTACCTATTATGTGACTTTGTTATTTTGCGGATGTGAAACTCATGGTTAGGAAATAGTCTTCCGTATTTGTTGCCATTTCTAATGACAATGCACAAATTTCAATTCCTCCTGAGTGGCTTTCCCCTTCATATTTAAGACATTACTTTATTCAACATACTCTGTGTCTACTTCTGAATCAGAGAAAAGATGCTTCCAGATAGGAAGACAAAAGGAGATGATGCCGGGTAAGATGAAACCCCCCTGGCTGTTACTGTTTGAAACACTGGCATCTTCTTGTGTGTAGAGAAAAAAATAGATGGAGGAGAGTCACCATTTTCACCTGTCCCTAGCTTAAATCTTGTTAATTGCTAGGTCCTGTTGTTCAGAGTAACTGGGGAGACTCTTCAGTCTGTGTCTCCCGGTACAGCACAACCACTGTGGATTGTCTCCTTGTCTCTGTTATCTTGGTGATCTTCTTTTCCTTATTTACTGCTGTGAGAGTGTAGCTTCCTAAGCCCCTTGAATCCTACTCACTCAACTGCAAAAGACTCAGAGACAAAAACTAGGAAGATGCTGCTACTAGTGTGTTTTTTCTTGTACTTGTAGGTTGAAGAGAGAGAGCACAAGTTATAAAATGGATGAGCAAAAGTTTAATCTTTTGGGGATTTGTCTGCTAAAAATCTGAATGAAAAATTAATATGAGTTCGTCTCTGTAACTGTGGACTGTGAATGTGTAGGTACCACATTCATTGGTCCTACAACAACTTGTTTTTAAAATAACATTAGTGTATTGCACTGAAGGGTAGGTGGTGGGTGGGTTATCATAGTGGGGAGTTTTTAGGATTAGTCCCGTTTAATTATCTGTAGTAACAATCTGAAACAGGAGAGAAGATGAATTTTAATGAAATTCATAGGTGATACTAAACTGGGACAAGGTACAGCACTCAGTGAATTTGTTGAGGGCATGTAAGTGGGCCTGGAGGGGTTAGAATCTGATAGCACTTTGTTTTCTGCTGATCACAAGCAAATGTGAGCTAATCTACCTTGGGAGCAATGTTCTAAAAATGTTCATAACATGTTCAGCAGGAGGGCAAAGCTTAGGAACCTGCTGATGCTGAAAGACATCTAGTAGGGAGGGTGAAAACAAATTAATCAGGATAATTTTCATCTGATTAAACACGTCACTTTAGTTTTAATTGCATTAGGGAAAAGAATTATGTTTTGGGACAGGTAAACTTTTTTTTTTTTTCTCTTCTGCAGATCTGGCATGACTTTGTCTAAAAACCTGCATTGTTTTGACATCAGATGGCTAAATGGAAAGACTAGATTTAGTTAGTATCAAGTGTGAAAACTGAATAGTGATTTGGAAAAGTAGATATGTGAGATGATTGAAAGATGAATATTCACTGATTTGCTAAATTGGTGATGAGGAGAAGTGTAATACACTGCAGTGTAATTCAGGCTCAAAAGACTACAAAGACATGGAAACTAGGTATATGGGGAAACTTCTTGACATAACAAAGCATAGTAAAATGGTGGGGGGGAGAAACAGGTGAAATGCCACTGCCTGTAATTTTTTTGAATAAGGCTGAATATAAACTAGCAATCTTATCAATGGACACTGAAAGAAACTCTGTGGAGATAACAGCATATAGTGCTCTGAAACTGCTGCAAACCAGTCCCTCTT
This sequence comes from Phoebastria nigripes, assembly GCA_035582835.1. Lineage (NCBI taxonomy): Eukaryota > Metazoa > Chordata > Aves > Procellariiformes > Diomedeidae > Phoebastria > Phoebastria nigripes. The sequence continues at coordinate 987,515 of JAYKAV010003154.1, forward strand.
ATGATTCCTGGGGGAGCAAAAATTGTCACTCAGTTCTCAAATTTTGAGTAGGAGGGCGTACATGAGCCTGTCTTTTCTGTGAGATCTTCTAAAGTACTTGCAGTCTCTCTGGCTAAATTTAATTAACCACGATGAAGTGGAGGTCACTTACATATCTGGTCTCCTCTCAGGTGTTTTAACTACCTTCTTCGCAGGTTGTGGGATATAATTTTACTAGTTTGCCATTTCSACCTTTGTGAATGAAACCACAACTCAGTGAGAAGTTTTGAATTGCGTTCTGCCCACGAAGCCACATCCGCAGTCAGCTCCATTCGGCTCACAGTAGCTGAATGCCTCTTGCTTTGCACTCAAAAACCTCCCTCCTTAGGAGGCAGCTGTCGTGGTGCCAGGGATGGGCTTCAAATACTGTGGGAGGGAGACCTTGAATACAGAAGCTGTGCCTTGTGAGAAATGTGTGGAGATTCCCAAAACATCTTCTGATGCCAGGTGTAATCAGCTGTGTTTATGTCTCTTGAAACTTTCCTGGCGATACATGGCTTAATTTTTAGGCAGGATTTTCAATAGGCACAGCTGAATGAAACAAGTCTGCTGAATTGATTTGGATCTAATCAAATAGTGCAGTTTTTGGGTGTCTGTCAGATGTAGATAAGTGTTCTTTGACTCAACAACACTGAGATCAAATGATTTGAGGATGCATACTGATTTTTTTTTTTTTTTTTTTAATTGCCAGATATATGTCTTCGTTTTGATGAATGTGTCATGAACACCCAGCTTCTTGTTTGTGTCAGGCTAGGAGCAGAAGAAGGGGGTGAGAGGATTTGCTCTAATGAGAACGAGTCAGTGCTGATGGGGGCCCAGAAGTAACAACTGTTTAATTTTTCAGAAAAACAAGGTGAGTTCTAGTCACTCAGAATGAAGTATGGTTTTCTGATCTATCTTAATTAGGATCTAATTGCACAGTACCAACTCTGCAAACATTGTCTTGTTGGCTGTTCTCTTGCTAACTGTTTAGAAGAACAATACCAAAAAACCAAAGGAAAAATCGGTCTGCTCAGTATGAAATACTGCCTTATACGCTATACTTTCAGATTCTGTCTGATCAATACCATTTGCAAGATGTATCAGAAGATCTGATCAGGTTATGGCTGTGGCAAAAGACTTGTTTGGGGATGCTCCTCACACAWGAACAGGTAGACCATCTCATTTATACGTGGTACTACATTTAAGATTATCTCCTTGCTTTTCATAAATAGCCTCGCTTTTCAAAGTATTCTTTTTAACTGTTTTCATCTCATCATCTAACATAGTATGATTGATCCTGTTCATGTTGGATGAAACACAGATGAGGATAACACCTCCCATGGCAGGGGAGAGCAAGCCGTGGACGGTTATTCTACTGTATCAGTCCATTGTGGAATTTTGGATCATTTACTGTAAAACATCTGACGCTCACCATTTCCACAGCTAAGCTACCGGCCTATATAGAGCACCAGTTCGAGCCACTGTAGTAGTTCTGGTTCGCATTGCTACATGGGTTGACTGCTTGCTCTTGGATGTTGTTGAAGATTTATCATCAATTTGTGAACAAGGCTTTTCCTTTTCTTATCCTGGTTTGTGGGTCCTTAYGCTGCTGAAAGGCAGGATTGGCTGTTTGCATGTGAAATCTTAAGCTTAGATTCTTTTCTTTGTAGGCTGCCATTCTCTTTTGCTTATAATGACTGTTTCATCCTACACGCTTCTTCTGCACAAGTGTACTTACACAGGTGAGAAGGACAAAAGCCTGGTACATAGCCGAATGTATTAAGATAACTCTACGGTTGGCCTTTGGCGACATACATCCCTGTGATCCTTTTTGTGCAAAGTAAGGGASCTTGCTTTTTGGTACAAAGTCCTGCGGCATACTACAGACCGAGTCCTCTGTGTTCTTCCCTGTTTTGTCTGATTGCTCTAGGTTTCCCTAATGTAGCAGTGGCTCCTAACTATGACCTAGAATCACCTCAAGGACCCATTGTACAAAAATGTGATCCTCACACTCAGCTTTCCACCTTTAGTGAATCTGTCATGGATTCCCAGGTAATGTATACTCAGTTCCATGCATGTCCTGTAGCTTTTTTGTTTGCACAAAATAAGAATATTCAAAGGTAGAGTTTCCAAGCAGACCTAAACCTTTCTTCTGTGTATTGATAACGTGTTGATAACATACGTAGCAAATGGTGTTAAATGGAGGTGAGTTTGTTTTGTGAGACTCTGGGAATCACGATTTTTTTGATTTCTTAACCTTTGAATATGAGAGACACCAACTTCTTATGTCTCATAGAAGCTCTCTCATATTAGCATGCTCTCCCTTTTAAATTCTGGAATTATCAGCAAGAGAACAAAGTAATTACAGACTAAGAAAACAACTCTTGTGTCACTTAACTAATAGCTACGTATCAAAATACGCCTCTGATTTTCTAATTATGTCTGCATATATGGGGACATAGCCAGTTGGGCTCCAATTTATTTCTGATAACACACATGTAAATGTACCCCAGGTAACTCCACAGCCTTAATTAGTCCTACAAGTTTAACTTTTAATACTTCACATTCTTTTACATTTATTTAGATTTGTTTAAAAATTGTTTAAATTTCTTTCAAATTTCATTTAGATTGCCTTTGTGTTCTGTTTTCTTTCCGTAACTTGAGTTGTACCAGGAATGCTCACTGTGGTTTGAGAACAGGCATATGACACTCCTGGAAAGCAGCTCACTGATGAAGACCAAAAGGGCTGTGGGAGTGAAAGTGATGGTGTCATATTCTCATGGTTCTCTAATCCTGTTTCCCACTATCTTGCACAAATATCTGCAATTTGAGTTGCAGTACTGCTCTGTCATGTATATTGATGTGGTATTTGTTTTTTGTTTTTTTTTAATATGAAGAGTTAACTGTAGCGTCTTTATAAGCTATATCACTGGATGCATGCTGCAGGATAGGCTTAAATTTTTAAGAGAGACAGGTACTGATAGTTGTCTGCTGAGCTTCTGTGAGATTTTCTTTTCCTTATGTGCCTATGAAAATCATAGTTAAAGGCTATCTGGCGAAGCCTACCCAGAAGCGCAGAAACCTGGTAGTTTGAGGAACCCTAATTCCAAATTTGATTGCTTAAGTTTTGCTATGAATGTGGTACGTAGGATTGTATTTTGTTCTGGTTGCATTTTACACATCAAATATAAACGTAATTTTGCAGATCTCATTACAAGGTTGTTTAGCTTGTAATGTCAAATGGCTGCAATTTTAGAAATGCTGTATTATGTGGCTTTTTCCATTTTCTGCCTGCTATATCTCTGTATTTGTTTTGGTACAGTCTTCAAAGCTTTTTTATCCTACAGTGAGTGTGGTCTTTCTTATTTAATATAAATCATCCAAATAAAATATTGGATATTGAATTAATCACTTGCTGTGTTATTTTCAGAGACAATTGTCAGTATTAGTATTTCTTAGGTACTAAAGTCCCCCAAAACTCTTCCCACATAGGGGTGTGGTTTTCTTTCTTTCCTTTTTTTTAAATTTTGTTTTGGAGGTAGAGACTGAAACAAATGGTTTTGTTTTTCTCTTGAAACAATTTCAGAAAATTGTTCTCTAACTTATTCCTAAAGACAAATTGAAATTACTCTGAAGTTACTTCTGTTTTCTCTGTTGTCTCCTGAAAATGCTCTTAATGAAGTGGAAGAGGAAGCATTATCAATCTATCAATCAGAAGATGGACACCATGACTCTCTGAATTTCAAGTCCAGCATCAATTCTGACAGGTCAGTACAAATATATCCATTCAGGTTTCCACCTTCTTAACACTGGAAATAGATGGAGTTAAAAGGGTGTTGCATGGGTATAGTTGTTTTTTCTGTTTCTGTCCCCCTCCTCCTTTCCTGACTGCAGAATTCTAGGGAAAACCCTTGTTGTAACATTCTGGCTGGGAACAAATGTGAGCAGGGAACTCACCTGAGCARTTATAGATATTTTAAAAAGACCTTTCTAGACTGTACAGATAATCTAGAATCATGCTATTATCCTATTACAATTCACTGTTATGCTTGTTTTGAATGTAGGCTACTTTGGTTATTGAGAGAAGAAAATTCCTTGGTGAATTCTCAGTTGTGGGCTGAAAAGGATATGAGAAAAACTACCTTATCACAGGAATCAAATGTGCCTTTGACGCCAACAATTGTTTCTCCATCATTGGATCAGTCAGGTTGGATTTGCCAAATCACAGCCTCTCAAGGGTTGTTAGGCTGTTCACAGGATCCTGTCTGGAATTCCTTTTCTGGGTTGGGGTGAGAGACAGAGACGTGCTAATTTGGCTCAGATGAATTTCCAGACTAAAAACCCAGCTCTTCTAATAAGATTACTTTATAGCATATTACTATTAAGAACATACCCAAAATATTTCATGTGTGTATTTTTTGTTTTGTTTTGTGTTTAAATTAGCCCTCAATGCTACCAATGTAGTCAAGAGAATCCATTCAAGACTTCAGAATGAAGACAAAGAAGAGACTGTAGGTTCCACTTACACTGTGAGACAAGTGCTGAACCCGAACTCAAGGAAACAAAAGCAAATTGCAGCAAAAAGTTTAGTACATTTAAAAATAACATATGTCCCTTTGACCAAGGTCCTTAATATCATAAGAAAATGTAGGTTGAAAGGGATCTTTGGAAGTCGCCTTAGGGCTAACTCCAAAGTTTGATTAGGGAGGGCCTTGTCCAGCCGAGTCTTGAGCATCTCTAAAGATGGACATTTCACAGCCCCTTGTGTAGTGTATTCCCCTGTATTCTGCTCGTTCATTGGCGAAGCAAAGCCCATAGGAATCTGGGAACCATAAATATGGCCCTTTGATGCTACCCGTTACCTTGCTAGCCATGGAGTTCTCTCCTGTGCAGGGCTTTTCTGTTTCTGCTATAGCTTTCTATTCTGTGCTGCACAGACTTATGATGCATTTCAGTCCCCATATTCTACACACGTTTGTATGTGGGAACTGACATCAGATACAAACTGTGACATGAAAGGATTGTTGTCAAAGAGTTGCTCACTAAATATGAGACCTGAAAGCAGCAGCCTCACTGGCTGTTCACTGGCAAACTGTTTCCATGCTTTTAACTGAGAAAGAGGAAAGTATAAACAGGTATCTAAGATAAAAGCACCAAACAATCATACCTGAGAGGTACTAATGTGGTGGCAGGAAATGTGTTTTTTGATGATCAGAAAATAACTGGAATGACTGGGGACATTCTTTGATGGTCCATTTCAGCTCAGGGCAAGAGAGGGCCTCTCTTTTGATTTACTTCAATAAACAACGTAATTTCATTGGTATTGCAAAGCTTTCTATACAAGTTGAAATTCCAGTGACACTTCTTTTTTTCCGCTCAGTGAAAAGAAAACAAACTGCACAGAACTCTGAAAGACAGAGGAGAGCTGATTCTCCAGCTAATTCAATCCCCATTGACCTTCGGAGGGACAACAAATCCTGCCTAGATGCTCTCAACCTCACGATACATGAAGTGGAGCATGAATTGGAGGAATATGAGCGATGTACAGGTCGTTGAGGTTCAAAAAACTGAGAGAAGTGAAGGCCTCACTGGGTTTATCTTGTCACTGGTGAATGCTCTCTGTCGTTTGATGCGCTACCTCTGAATTGTATCTATAGAGTGAGTGAAAAAGGGTATAAGGTTACTTTACAGATGTGAACTTTGGTCTTTCCTGGCTCCCAATCAGTTTATTTTGAGGTCTGATTATCATTGCTTATTATTTCGATTGCATGCAGTTAGGAGTTAAAACTTTTAGTTTGCTAGGAACAGGTATCCCGAATGAAAAGGGAGGAGTTGACTGCAATGAAAGTCTCTCAGTGACTATTAGTAGAAAATACCAATTGAAAGCATTTGAAATTTGTTTTTTAAATATATTCAGAGTTGTAGCATGGTATTAACTACAGCCTTGTTTACAAATTCATTTTCTTCCTTTGCCTCCCAAAGGCGATGCTATTGTCACTAGAGCAGTGGACCCAAATCCCCAATTTTTTTTGAGGGATTCCTTAGCTCTTTTTTTCTATCCATAGCAGCAACTTCACCTTAAGCAAGAATGACCTGAAGTGCTCACTGTAGCAGCGCACAGCTGGGGATCAATGGAATTCCATAAAGAAGACTACCTGTAAGCCATGTAGAACTCCTTTTTAAAAAAGAAAAAAGAAGAAGAGTGTTTTTTATTTCATCTCTAATCCAGAGCTACTCAAGATGCAGCAGTGGCTCACAGATTAATTGGGCCTATGTGAAATTTTGAACCAGGTTATGGCAGGTCCTGCACTCTTAATAGATGCAGCAGAATATGTTGTCTAAATACCAATGCTCCATTTCATAGCAAAGGCAATAGATTCCTAATGAATCTGGAACTGTCCTATTTTGGTTCTTTCTCAGAGTATTTAATAATTGGGGAAAAAACCGCACATTATTTTAAAATTTGATTTTTTTTTTTTGTCTGGATGTGTAACAACTCATTCATTGTATTACCCTGTATTTAATCTATATGGAAGGATTTACTTTAAGACCTGACAAGAAGAAGGAGGTAGTGAATATAGAAGAGGCTAGAGAAAAGGGGAAGAAGAAACTTCTGAAATGTTTGCCAAGCTATATGAAGTTCTTAAAGGGAAGTGGATAAACCTGACTTGGTTCCTAAATGAATTTCAATGTCATCTGCCAAATGTTAGAATTAACTTTTTTTTTTTCCCCAGCATTCTGCTAAAAATGCTATTTCTTTGCCAGACTCACAGGGCAAAAAGTAGAATATACGCATGCTACATTAATCTGTGTTGCTATGTTCTCTCTCTCTGCTTCTGCATATTCTGATGCAGTGTTAAAGCTTACGTGATTAGAGGTACACCTGTCAATAGACTGGAATGAAGATACTTCTTTCAGGGTATAGTAGACCCAAATCCTACCTGATGGTAGGAAGGGATGTATACAGGTGTTAACCCTGACGCTCTCCCCATGCATAAATGTAAGACACATAGCTGCTTGGCAGCTTTTCCTCCAAGACAAGGTTAACGCTATGTAGGATAAGTAGCTCAGCCAGATGTTCTAAGGCATCAGTAGGCTTCATCACTGCTACCAGGGTTAAAGTTTTTATTTTGTGCTGTCTTTGGTTTCTAAAAATATAGGACTGTCTACATTTTTTTCCCCATTTTCTGTGTCAGCCTGCTTCACTTGGATCAGTACAGAAAAGCTGTTCTCTCTAGCTGGAAGAGAACCAGAAAATGGATGGCTTGTCCCGGATATGCTTAGAGGAGGTATATCTGCCTGTCTTTGTGTCTAGTGACAGTATCTGTGATTTATTCGCAAGAATATTTATTTATTCATTTACTTTATGTGGCTGCAGAGCTGTTTTGTCTTAATACTTCTTCCTGGGTCACTTTTCACTTCTGGTCCCAATGCCACCAGAAAATAATCTATGGTATGTTATGGGCATCTCATGCTCTAATTTTGTCTGTGCAGCAGAAAAGAGTACCCCAGTTGCTTCTCAGGATCTCTTGTGTTTTGGAGATGGGATGTATTTTTCTTATTCAAGGGATTCCTTTGAGTAAATGCAGGCAACCATCTGGGGAAGGGCTCCATCTGCTAATTCTGATGTGTTTATGTGACTTTGTAGCTTCCACTCTTTTAACTACAGTGGTCCAAAAAGTGTCAGTTATGTATTCCATTTACCCATTAGAGGTGGAAGGGACTCTTCTGTGTCTTGTACAGGAAGCCTGGCTACTGCAGTGGTCTGTCTTAAAATAATAGATTGATAATATCTTTTGAGGGCAAGAGGTTCTTTACCTCAAGTAAGTAAGTAAGATCTCTCAAGTAAGGTCTTTTGCCTCATGCTCAAGTAGATTACTTAACAAATAAACCTTTTTGTCTTCTTTAAAAAAAGAAAATAAAATAAATGAAACCCTCTAGAACTTTTTCTCTCTATGAGGGAAAACATTAGAAAGCAAGTATTTTCTCTTTTACTTAGTCCAATTTGTCTTCATTAATGAATTAAGGAAACTAAAGAATAGGCACAAATAGCATAGGATAGTGACAAACATCAGCACGCCTGGAGTTATTTGATTACTGCATGAAGATTCAGTGACTTAAAAAATGGTATCCGAGCAGAAAGACAATGCTTGTAGTTACAGCCTGTAAAAGTTGTAAAGGCAGAAGAACAAGGATGTATAGGATTCCCAACAGTGTTCTGGAGGAAGGAACAGTGAGCTCGCTGACAGTTCTCAAGCCCTGAAAATTGGACTTTATCGTGAAAGTAATAAAGTCAGTTTAGCAATAGCGGGAAGAGCTGTTACAGTATGATGTTATATGGACCCGTTCCTGTTTCCAAATATGAATCTGTATTGGTTTATAGTAGGTTTTTAACTTTTTGTCCCTCTTCAGAGGAATRCAGCTGTGTGGGAAAGAGGTGATAAGGCAGCAGCATGAGGAGATGTTGAATGAACACAGAGAACTGATTGATGCTCTGACTGCAGAAATACTTCTAGTGAGGGAAGAAAACATTACTATGCAGGTATTGAGGCCCCCTTTCTACTTACCTATCAGGATGATTTGTTAGAATACTGAGTTGTGTTGCAAATATGGGCTGAGATGCATTGTCTCATGTTCAAGAGATTTTAACAATAAACATAAAGAAAATGATAAAATTGAATGAGGAGCCTGAGAATTATAATAGCAGGTATGAGGTGGGGGGAAGGAATGTTTGGAAAGTCAATATTTTATCTTCATTTATGATGTTTAACTTTAAAGCCTGAGAAAATGCTAGTTCCGTGAAACTGAGCTTTACTTTATCAATCTAAAAGTTTAAGCATCTTCCTCCACACTTCTATACTGTTAACACTACTGGAGCAACAGAGTAGACTAGATGTAATACTACATTTTCTTTTTTTCACTTTGCAGTGGAGGTAGATTTGTTCAATGGTTATGTTTGGGAATGAAGCAATAAAGCAACCTTGGAGAGGAAGTGGGGTCATGAGTTAGGAAAAGGAAAAACAAATAATTTATTTGAGTCAGGAGAGAAAATAAATGAGAAACATGGAGGCACTAATATTTAATACCTCACTGGAATCCTACAGATTCATGCARTGGTATTAAGAGGCCAAATTTCTTCTCAGAGCTGCTTGTGGTATATAATTTTCTAATTCATGTTGCTAGAATACAGATTTCTGTATCTCTCTTTTTTCCTTCCTCCTTTAGAAGAAGCTTCAGCAATACATGATGGTAACAGATGAACAACTGATCTCTCTCACACAAGCATTTAAAGGCCTCCCTTTGGTAGAACCTAGAAGAGAACAAAGTCCAAACCATTTTGGAATTGCAAGCAAAGGTCCAGCGAACGGCCAAGGTGTGTGTATGCATGTGTGAAGGATGAACCAGGAGTTGTGGTTAGTCTATCCCCCTAGTGGAAAATCTGGTATTTAATAGATGTCTGCTTGAATAAATACCTCTTGCATGAGTGTGAATCTCACTTCTGGAAATTCATATGCCATGGGTTCCGCTGTGAGAACAAGCGCTTTGCTACAGATTATTTTTTAACAGTATTAGAGGTTGTATTCCATCCCCATTGCCATCCTTCTGTCTGGATCAGGACTTCAAGATTAACCTTTTAGCCAAGTCCTGGGCTTGAGCTTTAAGTGATACATAATATATTATTAAAAAAAAAAAAAAAAAAGGAGGGGAGTAGTCTTCCCCCATTAAGATGGCTTACAAAGTCAGGTTTATTCTGAGGGTCCTAAAAAACAAAAAACAAACCAAAAAAAAMCCCACCAAAAACCCAACTGAATCAGGATCTCACCTTTCTGTTGCCGAGGCAGCCTGGCAGTGTGAGATTGGTTCTTCCATAAGACGCTGGAGGTCGCTGCTGACCAGAAACAGCAACTGCTGAGGCCTGTTAACTAACCAGGAAGAAGTCTGTTACTTGGTATTTGTGACTTTGTATCAGAGGTGAGNAAAAAAAAAAAAAAAACGCAAACCAAAACCAAACAAAAAACCCCCAAAAAACCCGAAAAACCCAATTGAATTGGGATCTCACCTTTCTGTTGCTGAGGCGGCCTGACAGTATGAGATTGGTTCTTCCACAAAACGCTGGAGGTCGCTGCTGACCAGAAACAGCAACTGCTGAGGCCTGTTAACTAACCAGGAAGAAGTCTGTTACTTGGTATTTGTGACTTTGTATCAGAGGTGAGTGACCAGTTGAGTGATATATAACATAGACGCAGGCTAAGTTAAACAGTAGCACTGATGGCCAAACTAACCAAACATGATTCACCTTGTACTTTTAACATTCTTTCACCACGGAGTTTTCTCCCAACTGTCTTTCCCGATCGGCTGTGTAAATGCATCCGTTTTGCTCTCAAGGTCARTAACTCCTTGTGAATCCCAAGATTCCTTGGAGCTATTTGTATTCCTTAGTTAAATGTTGTTTTTGTGGCCATTTTTGTGGTCAAAAACTTTCCTCCTGACTGTTTCTGTGGGGTTCTCAGGAAGAAGCCACATAACACATCCCTTTTTTGTGATTTCCCCAGGCTTTCTAAAAGCAAACAAAAAACCCCACCCCAAAACATAAAACCCAAACAATCAAAAAAGTGCCCCTCAAACCGCCTGCCCCAAAAAAACAAACCCCAAACCTTCTTATTCAACAATTCTGCAGGACTAGAATTTCCAAATGTTCTTTCTTTATTGGTCTCTCTTCTCAGGGAAAGGCATCTTCCTGAGAGGAAAGTTTCCTAAAGTTACAAAAATATTTCTTCCTCTTCCTCCTTCAGAAGGAGATGTCTTGTATGCTTAAGGTGTCTGACTGGATGTGAGATGTTTGAGATAGCTAGTTTTAGCACAGAAACCATGCGTRAGTTAACATAGGACTTCTCTGGAGAGAGGAGGAGTGGCTGAGAAAGGAGTGGGGGGGATATCATAGTGACAAATAGTGTGTGAGGAGGATACTTTGGAAATGCAGTTCTGTACAGTGAAGCAGAGCAGGAAGATCTTTCTCATTTCTTGCCAGGGTCATTGAATAGTGAGTGGCAGGTTTTATATTCAGTCTTAGAATCTCAGTAATGTGAACCACAAGCAGTATTTTATGCGAACAGTCTCTTCTGGCTCTTTGCCTTTGAAGGGTGCTTTTTGTCTTTTGCATTTTGGGATCAGATATGTTCTGCTTAATTTTCCACTAACTTCTCTTTTGGAAACAAATGTCTTGAACAAAATCGTGAAGGGAGAATTCAAAGATAGCACTGACGGAGCAGTGGATATAAGCATGTTAAAATTACTGTGGTCTCACAGCTAACTACAACTTTGATTTCATGCTTTTCATTTTGTGCTTCCCTAGTATGTTCAAAATAGATGGCAACGTAGACACAAACTAGTTGTAGTTAAATACAGAAGAATAACTTCTTTTTTTACTGAAGAGATGTCTGATTTGAATTAAGTCATAAAAAGATCATCAGAAAGCTCGAAAAAGCTTCAAATTGTTTTCTACTCTACCATTGTTGCCATCAAATCTATAATATAGGGGCATTAGGACAAGTGCGTAGGTCTGCTTTTCTCAAGAGAATATTACCGAATGCAGCTCACTTAAATACCTATTCCTCACAAGTCACGTGTGTGTAAGTCTTGTGCATGGGCTACAAACAGATCTCTTACTAGTATCGTGAAATTGTGAGGCTACATGTAAGAGCTCTTCTTGCTCTTAAGGCCAGTAAAGATTTGTATTATGCTCGCGTGAAAGAGTTCTGTACCTGGGGATCAGAAGGAAGTTAGGAGTGTGTGGGGAGCATGCTCTAGTCTGTCTTTTCAGATACCTGAACATAAGAGTTGTTACTGAGATTTTTCCCTACATTGCTATTGCACTAAAACTAATTTTTTTTCCCTTATCCCTGCTTTGTCTTTTTCTTTAGAAAAACCTGATCTGAGCTATTCTGAGCCTGGGACTGATGCAGGCAACAGGGAAAATACGCTGAAATTCCCACAGGAAGAACTTCCTTTCAAGTTTCCCCTGAGGCCAGGTGCCTCAGGTGGTGCGGGATCTGGTAGAAGCTTGCCAGCTCACATCTTCCAGCCAGCTGTGCTGTTGTCACCACCTCGCCAGAAGAGCTGTCAGGAGTTGTCTCCCCTCCAGAACAGTGAGATCTCTCTGGCTGTAGTAGCCTTGGGAGTCTGTGTAGCATGTTACTGTTTCAATTTTGCACTTACCTTTGGAGATGTACTTTCTATGGAAAATTTTTAATCTGTATGCTTAGACACATTGGCCCTATAGCTGGAATATCCTACTTCTGCAGCCAGATAYGTGTTTCTTTTCTTTCTATGCCTGTTGCTAGATTTCCTTTAGACTTTCTGTCCCCTGCAGTTCTCCATCTACTGTCTGCAGTCCTGTCAGTGGCAATCCAGACTATCCAGTCTTCCCAGCAGAGGTTTTTCTAAAAGCTTTGGGAGCAGGTTTCTGTTGGGTTTCATTTAATACACAGGAAGTGGCTGAAGAAGTTTTGGGTGAAATTATGTGGTGCCAGATAACCAGATTAACTCAGTCTTGTGTCAGTACCCATAGGCTTCAGGAGTTTTATAGGTTGGTAGCTCAATTCTGGTTGTTGGGAGGAAGAAAGTTCATCAGGGGTGATTAGAGGAGGTATTTCTCATTTAAACTTAACAAAGTGAGCAGAAGGGAGGACCCTTTGTGACTCTCAAAATTAGCTGTTTCCTCCTGCAACTGTCATTGTAACCACGTGCATCTTACTGAATGTGCTAGGGCCCTGTAACCCTCTTGTTGAGAGGCCAGTAATTATGTCTATGGCTAGTTTGATGGTTGCTGACAGGAAGTAGGGCACAGTAGTGGGGTTTTGTGCCTTGCTTCCTCCTTTTTTCCCCCGCTTTCAGCTGTGTTGCTTTGTAAGTCTTTTCCAAGTCAGAAAATTAACCCAAAAGTCCTTTTGATTTAAGGAGTTGGCAGGACAATTGAAAGTTTATATCTAGTTCAAGCTTGTGGTGGTCACCTATGCTGCAAGGAGGCACATAATAAATCAGGAGGAAGTGAAGTAAAGGTAGCTTTCTGCAAAGAACAACATCTGGCTTCAGTCCTATTGAGAACTGTCAGATGTTGTCTGTCATTTGAAACAAGAATATAAAACTGTGTTCCTAGACTTCCCTGTAGTTTAGCTGTGTGAGAAATGAATTGTTACTCTTTTAAGACTGTTAAGGATGCTAAATGGCTCAACAAATGTTAAACTTCTTGAATGTTTCTTTATGAAAAATATTCATAAAACAGATTTATGAATTTATGAAGTGTAAATTTTTAAATGTCATGCTCTGCTCCAGAGGCAAAAGCTAAAGCTTGGGAAGGAATTGGCTATTTGGTACATAAAGCATGGAAAATCTGGTTTTGATCACAAAATCCAACTTGGACTTAACATGGAGCAGCTGACAGTGCTGTAACATATTTGGTCATGTGTGTGTGGTGTGTTATCAGTTCACTAATGATGACCACAAAAAATACCTAACTACTTTTGTTGGCTAGAGTGCTTCCCCTTTTTTAGGGACTGAGTGAATAGCTAGTTTGTTATTATGCCAAAAGTCTTGTATTATTTTGTTTCATTATTCTAAAAGTTTTGTTACCAACCCAGTATAAATATCAGAACTAAAACACAAACTTACAGTTTATTAGGTAATGTAACCGGATATTGGAAAATGGAGGACTAACTAAGAAGTAGTGTTTGATCTATCAGCTGAGAAATTCAAAACAATTTATCTTCTTCTCTCTGACTTCTCTCTCAATCTCTAATTAAATCATGTAAATGTAAGACTATTTGCAATAGGAAATATTAAACCTGGTGAGTTCTTGCAGCAGGATCTTACATAGAGTGATTTTGATCAGTAACATAACACCATTCAGGCTAGATGTTACAATTCAAGTTCCTGCTTGATTATTACTAGCCTGATGCAATAAAGTCACTGTTAGTTTCCTTGATGAGGATCACATGTCTCTTTCCTTACTGTTCCTTTATTTCTTGTTTGTAGTGTTTACAGCCATTTCTCAGTCTCCTGAAAACACCAAAAGAGAACCATGCAAGGAAAGGAGCTCACCTTCCTCCCTGAGAATGCAGAGCACAACAGTGGAAAACTGTCTCATCTCTCGAAGGCAACAAATTCCTCCTGCAGACAAAGACTTGGAGAGTTCCCACAAGAAAATCAGTCTGTCCTGACCAGGTGACACTAGAAAAAATAGCACAGCTGAAGAGTTATTTGAAAACGGTGATCTGCTGGGACAGATAGCTGAGCTCACACGGCAGAACTCTCTAATTAAAGCTCAGCTGAGCAAATTCAGAGGTTTCTCGGAAGACACAAGTGACTGCCTACATCAGCCAGACCCAATATGAAATGTAAATTCTAGTCCAGACTCTTCACAAGGACAGGTGAGAATTTAACAGAAAAGGAAGGCTGGATTCTCATTTCTGCTGATCTCCTTTCCCATAGCTTACAGATGCTTTAAGACTGTTTCTTTCCTGTTGCCAGTTGTTTTAAGGAAAACAGTAGCAAAACAAATATTCTTTTCATCCATTTGCTTGGAGACTTGTGATTTTTATCATTCCCTAAGGAGCTCAACAGTAGTTTCTGATATTGGGCCTATGTTGTATATGAGTGCTGAAAAGTGTGCAGCACATTTATAAGTTAAGGATAAGGTTACGTTGCAGAAAGAGGTGTGATTGCAACAAGATCAGGTATACCTCTTGTAGCTTGGATAATACTAACAGTGAAAGCACTGCACCAACACACAGGTTCTTGTCAGGCTTGTAAAATACATATTTAAATCCATGCCATACATCTCTTCTGCTACTGTGACCCAAAAGCCCATGAGATTAAAGTTGGTGCAACTACATCACTTGCAAATACTTAATTATAGTGTATGTACTAGTTGGATCTGTCTTGTCTGTCCTGCTGTGTGGTGAAAATCCCAAAATCTTTGGGAAAGAGAGACTTGAATGCTTCAGTTCACATAGAAAACCTTTAATCTGCAACTAAGCAGCTATTCAGTGGCACCCCAGTGAGTGGAGTTAACATCACAGAAATGTCTAATCCCTGCCCTTGCTACTTTTGTTCCATCGCAGTGGCTGAATTACTGTTCAATTAAGGATCCTAAAAATTTTAAGTTTCCTCATGTAAAAGTAGGCTGAGAGTGTTGTTGCTTTTCACATTGGATTATGTTGTGTAATGTTTAGTCATTTAACTGTACAATATGATGCAAACTTTTTTGTTTGCTCCACAGCAAGGCCAGGTTTTTGTTTCTAGTGCTGCAGGGAAAGTCCTGTTCTGACACCCTTCCCCCTGTGCACACACAGAGGCTGTGCTTAGCCTGTGGGGCCATGGGGCAGGCGAAAGGGTGCTGCAGATGGGGATGCCATACTGGTACTGGGATGCTCTCTCAGTGACCCCACCAGAAGGCATGTTCTAATATTAATGCACTCGCTCCACAGACACTCTCTGCTGCAGGATCTGTTCTTCCCCCCTCCCCATGCCTCAGTCATACGATTTGTAGCTGCTCTGTGAGCAGCAGAACTAATTCAGCCTGTTTTTCTCTGGAGTGCTGCCCCATTTTTCTAGTTGCCCACCACCACCACCATAATAGCTGCATCCCCATGTAATAGCCTACTGTAATATCCTCCTGTCTCTCATGGTCCTGGCAGCAAAGGGAAAGAAGAATGGCTCCATTGTCTTTTGTGTGTAGAAACTCCACCTTCTTTTGCGTGTAGAAACTTACAGTCTTTCAGATCACTTCCCTGGTCTCAAATGTGGCTGAAGGGGAGGTGAAAAAGGTTACTGTCCTGACAGATCACATAAAACTTGCTTGCTTAGAAAACCTGGCTTGAAAAAAATCCAGTTTCATCTTCCCTTCAAAAAATGTAGGCAGGATTCAGGAGAGATTAAAAAGAATATATATAGCAGCAGAAAGCTGAAAGTGGCAGCAGGTGGCTGGAAAGCTGCAGGGAGCAGAGGAAAGCAAGAATGCCTGGTCAGAAGCCACAGCAAGGGCAAGTCTGCACAAAGCCAGCATTGCTGGGTGTTTTAGCTGCAGCTGCTTTTGTCTTCAAAGAGCCGTTGCCGACTGAAAGGGATATTGCTTGACCACCTCGAACTCTGTGTTTCCTGTCACAAATCTGGAGGACAAGAGAGATCCACCMATCTCTTTTGCTGCTTTCTTTCTGTGTTTCATGTGTTACCGGATCTCTCTACCCTATCTGCTTCCAGTTTGCTATTTCAGGGTCAAGCCAAGCACTTGTGTGTGGTGGTTGTGCCTCTTCCATTAGTCAGTGAGTGACACAGGTTTAGTCTCCCAGGTGTGCTGTTTTGCTGCCTTCTTCCTTCACYTCTCCTTCTGCTGGAGCATGGGTTTGATGTGTGACAGCGGCTTATGGAAATGTACTTCAGAGGCCAGCATGAAAACGAAGAGACTTGGGCTTACGTTAAATGAGGTCTCTTGAGTTTCAGTTCAGTTTAGTTTAGCCTGAAGAGAAAAAGCTACTAGCAAATTTAAAAGAGGGAGTGTATGAGTATATGCGTGAGGGGAGATGTTTGGTAGTGAAGGTGTTTCTCCAAAGAGTGAGTACCCCCAGAAATGCCTTGTAGAAAGTCTGTGAGAGATCCCGGGGCAGAAGTCCTCCCTCTCCATCCCAAGCGGTGTCCCCAAGCAGGGGATCGGTGTTGTCTTTCTGCAGCAGCTGTCACATTCCCCCATGCCATCAGCTTGCAGAAATTGTGTCATGTGAGTGCTTAAGCCAAGCAAAATAAGGAATTTATTCTCTCCTTCTGTCAGCAGGCAGATGTCCAGCCACTTCTGGCACGCAGGGCCTCAGCATGCATAACACTTGCTTGCGAAGACAAACACCATCACCACGAACATTCCCCCTTCCTCCTCCTTGCCCCGAGCCATTCTTGCTGAGGCACGACGTCACCTGGTATGGAGTATCCCTTTGGTCAGTTTGGGTCCACCGTCCAGGCAGTGTCCCCTGCCAGCCTCTTGCCACCCCCAGCCTGCAGGCCTTTGGGCAGGGGGGTGGAGAGGAAGCCTTGATGCTGTGCAGGCACTGTACAGCAATAGCCAAAATCCTGCTCAGCAACAGCCAACGCCGTTTTAGCCCCACATGCAAAGCACAGCGGCATAGGGGCTGCTAGGAAGAAAGGTAACTCCATCCCAGCCAGACCCAGTGCATAGTGACACCAAGGATGTCAACACTTGGCCTAAGGGCAACCGGGCTGGGATGCCCAAAGTTGCGGGCAGCCTGCAGCAAGCTTTTGGAGCTCCAAGGATTTAGAGGGCTGCTGGTTGCTGATGCCTTTCCTCTGTGCTGTGCTCTGTGTCAGGTCTGGCTCACACTACTTGTGCTCAGACATCCCTTGTCAGCTCGCTGAAATACTGCCAAATCCCTCTGCCACCCCCAAGAAGGGAAGAGACAGTCCTACATGCTGTCTTCCTGCAGAGCACCAGGCTGGGCATCTCTATTGGGTTTACATGGCAAGGTTTTGGTAGCGGTAGGGCTGCAGGGTTGGTTTCTGTRAGAAGCTGCTAGAAGCTACCCCCATGTCAGACAGAGCCAGTGCCAGCTGGCTCCAAGATGGACCTGCCGCTGGCCAAAGCTGGGCCAGTCAGCCCTGTTGGTAGCACCTGTGTGATAACATAATTCAGAAAGGGTAAAAACTGCTGCACAGCAGCTGGGAGAGAGGAGTGAGAAAATGTGAGAAAAACAGCCCTGCAGACACTGGGGTCAGTGAAGAAGGAGGTGGAAGAGGTGCTCCAGGTGCCAGAGCAGAGATTCCCCTGCAGCCCATGGTGAAGACCATAGTGATGCAGGTTGTCCCCCTGCAGCCCATGGGTGTCCACAGTGGAGCAGATATCCACCTGTAGCCCATGGAGGACCCCACGCTGGAGCAGGTGGATGTGCCCTGAAGGAAGCTGCAGCCCGTGGAGAGCCCACGCAGGAGCAGGCTCCTGGCAGGAACTGGGGCCCGTGGAGAGGAGCCCACGTAGGAGCTGGTTTTCTGGCAGGACCTGTGACCCCATGGGGGACCCATGCTGCAGCAGTCTGTTGCTGAAGGACTGTGCCCCATGGAAAGGACCCATGCCGGGGCAGTTCTTTAAGAACTGCAGCCCATGGGAGGGACCCCATGCTGGAGCAGGGGAAGAGCATGAGGAGGAAGGAGCGGCAGAGACAAAGCGTTAGGAGCTGACTGCAACCCCCCTTCCCCATTGCCCTGTGCCTCTTGCAGGGGGGGCAGGTAGAGGAGTTGGGAGAGTTGGCTGCAGGATGAACTCCGCCAGCTTGTTGGACCAGGGGAGCCTGCAGGCAACTCCTGCTCGGTACCGGCCATCACACCACCTGCCTGGCCTTGCCTTTGCCTTAAAGGGCAGTGGCAAGAAGTTGTCATGGGAAGATCTGTTCTGCTTGACACTAGAAGTGATGAACAAAGTGGTTTCTTGTAAGAAAATCCAGTAAGAGCTCGAATGACCAAAATGGGGTAACCCGTTCTACGGATGGGGTCTGCCCAGCATGCTGCACGCTGGTCGGAGGCTAGTCGGAGGCCCGCTCAGTGCTGCGTGACTCGGGGTTTCCAGCATCCAAAGGGCCGTGAGACTATCTATACCACCCCCTCTTGCTTTAGAGCCTTAGCTGGAACAAAGAGCATTGAAAATGATGCTGTACAGAGTGTGAGTGCCTTTCTTACTGGCTTCATAAYGGACCAGCACCTCCTGGTGCAAAAGAGGGACCTTCCTCCATTCCCTCCCTTTGAAGGTTTTAACGGTTGCCCTCAATAATCTTAAAGGTCTTTTCCAACCTAAATGATTCTATGATTCTATGAAGCTGACAACAGGAGGCCAAAGTGTTTTCACAGTCTGCATCTATATTATTAAGTTGTTCTTATTGGTGAGATCTTTTATTTCCATGGCAATTTTGGTAAGTTTTCTTGCTATTTCTAATTCTGCTTTGGCTTCACTTGTAGCTGCGTCTCTCTTTTTGAGGCAATGTTGACAATAGGAAGCAGTGGTTCTCTGCCACACAAAGAATGGGTTTTGGAAAAGAATCCACATTAATATGAATCAAGAGGCTGGTGGTAAAAAACTCTCACAACAGAAGCAACAACCCCAACAGCTGAGGTTGTTCAGCCTGGGTAAGAGAAGGCTCCAGGGASACCTTATGGCAGCCTTTTGTTATATAAAAAGGGGTTATAAGCAAGATGGAGAGAGACTTTTTACCAAGGCCTGTAGTGACAGGACAAGGGGCAATGGTTTTAAACTGAAAGAGGGTAGATTTAGATTGGACAGAAGGAGGACATTTGTTACGATGAGGGTGGTGAGACACTGGAACAGGCTGCCCAGGGAAGTTGTGGAAGCCCCATCCCTGGAAGCGTTCAAGGTCAGGTTGGATGCAGCTTTGAGCAACCTGACCTAGTGAAAGATGTCCCTGCCCATGGCAGGGGGGTTGCTTTAGATGATCTTTAAAGGTCCCTTCCAACCCAAACCATTCCACAGCTCTATGATTCTGATTCTATGAAATGCTAACAGAGTGCTGCTGCCCTCAGTGAACTGCACTCCAGGATGCTGCCACTGGAAACGCTTTGCTGCGCAGAGCAGCCATCAAACCAAGAATGCTGGGAAGACCAACTCACTGTTTCCTATTCTTCAGCAGCGATTTAACCAGGTGACCCAAAGCTGCCAGAAGGACTATGGGCACCAGGATGGCCAGCGCCACAGCTGCACAGTACCTTGGCATCCATTGGCAATCTGCAGCCTGTGGAGTTTTCTCACCACACCAGCAGTACCTGTAGGAGATGAGAAAGTCCCACATACTCATGCGTTCTGCACTGCTGACAGTTGGACAGTGTGTTGGAGAGGCTGAACAATTGCTATGTCCAGCTGTGCCCCCGGGCTTCAAGGCAAGGAGTGCTTGCTGGGGACCCTGGATTCCACAGAAGTGCAATACAGTATTATAAAGTCATAAAAAATAGACAACCGAAGCTGAACGCCTTAGCTCTGTGTTCCCCCCAAGGCTCTAGAATGGCATCCAGCTGACAAGCTGAAGACACACGGCCTACAGCCACAGCCCTAATCACATCTGGAGGAGAAACATTCCCCTGATGTGTTGCGATCTACTTCTTTATAAGTGAATGGTAATGCATGGAAGATGAGCAGGGGGACACAGGTGTAGGACAAGATGCTGAAAGTTGCAAAGGCACCCGGGTGACCTTCTCAGTGGAAAGTTTTCATGCAAAGAATGCATTACGCTCACTGTGCAATACCAGTAATTGTTAACTGYTGGTCTGCAGAGCAGCAGCTGCAGAGGGGCTAGAGTGAGCTTTTGCCTGTGACTTGGCTGCTCTCAAAGTGAAAGAATGGTCGAGACTTACCAGTTCCAGCCACCAGCAGACCACGATCTCCTTGAAGACCTTCAGAGAAAGTATTCTGTTAACTTGCACATGAGTAAAATATTAAAAAGTACATGTTTATTCCTTCTGGTAAACAGAGATTGACAATGTACTGTTGGGATGCTCCCGAGGGTCAAATCCAGGATCCAGCCTAGCAGCTGGAAAAGCACTCCTCAGGGGAACAGCTATAATCAAACAGGAAAAAAGTGTTCATGGTATGTTGTGAGACACTTCTTCATAAGCAGCAGCTGCGGAGGGGCCGGGGTGATCTTCTGGGTAGGACCTGGCAGCTCTCAAAGGAAGTGAAGACTCACGAGTTACCCATGTGTTCCCTCCAAGGCTCTACATCAGGATCCCACTGAGAAGATGCAGAGCCATCACTTGCATCCACATCTGCAACCGAAGGCAGAAGAGAACAGCTCTCATGCTATATTCCGATATACCTCTTCAGCTTTAAACGGCAGTGAATGCATTTCGAACACGCAATTACTGCCCAACTCCTGCTTCTCCTTCCAGTCATGAGCACCTGGCAAAGGGTTACCGGCTGTGGGCAGAAGCGCCGTATTGGCACAAACCTGTGTGGAGCTGCCGGRGGAAAGGACTCCCAGGAGCTCACACAGGCTCTAAACTCATCCCCAACAAGCCACTGCCTTTGCAGCCCACATTGGAAGCAGCACAAGGGTGGAGCCACTAGCAAACGCAGTTTTGCAAGGCAAAGCCCCTTGGGGCACGTCTCTGAGCCCTCCAAATTCCAACTCTGGTCTTTTGCACCTCTGAGCCTTGGCCAAGAACATAAGAAGGTACGTTCCACCTGAAGGCAAGACGGAAAAGAAGTGCTCACCCTACAAAGTGAATAAAGACTAGTATTTACCCCCAGGATAGACTTGAGGCTCAAGAARACGGTGTGGCCGAGAAGCACGGCCTGCATGCACAGCTGTAAGCAAATACAGATGAGAAAGCTTTTTGTTCTGTGTTGTGAGATGCTTCTCCATGAAGGAACTGCAGAGACTGGAAGGGGATCATGGACCCATGTGGCTYGTAGGGAAGGTCCAATGGGAACTCAGTCCCCGGTTTCTCTGCCCTGCTGCGCTGCGCCCGGCCCTACCACTTGCCTGACAAACACCCCCGCAGTGGCTACGGCCCCTCCATGCCTTCCTGCGGGGCTTCTGCCACCCACCCATCCCAGAGCCAGTGCCTCCACTGTTGCCTAGACGTAGTGCTGCCCATGGAGCAGCCCAGCTGTCCCTGACACGCAGGGCCGCCCGGAGGAGGAGGAGGAGGAGGAGGAGGAGGAGGAGGAAGAGGAAGCGATTGGGGGAGGAGGTCCCCCACGCCTGCCCCATGCTGCCTGTTGGCAGAAGCTGCCACCCACTTGCACCTTCGAGGCCACGAGCGTAGAGTGGCATCTCCCGAGCCTGGCACGGCATAGGACGGGCCATCTGTGTGACCTCACAGGACTCCTGCATGTCTTCACAGGGATCTTATCCGACATAACACAGTGCCTCTGCGGGGACAGGGAAGCTGTGAAGCCCTTTGTCAGCCCAGGATCCATCTGCTTGCCAGGGCCACCCAATGCGTGCAGCAGGCAGCGTCTGCGGGGATGGTGTCTGGTGCTGCCACCATGTCCCTGCGGGGCAGGTTAGTGCCTCTGCCTACACGCCTGGAGACCGCGCGCTCCCTTCCCTGTTCTGCAGCTCCCTGCAGTGCTGACCTTCCAGACCAGGCCCTAGCACAGTCACYCGCTGCACCCAGTTTCTCATCCCAAGCGCTAAGGCCCCTTCTGTCCAGCTCCAGGCCACATTTCCTGACCAAAGGGGTGCTTTGTTAGCTGTTTCCAGCATTGGAGGAATGCAGAGAGACTGGCCACGGATGTAGGCGTAGGCATGAGGTTAGGGAAGTCAAGGCCTGCCCGGAGTTTGTCTGGTGAGGTATGTCAAAGGAATTAGGAAGTGCTTGTTTAAGTACGTGGGTTACCAAAGGAAGGGTGGGGAACACATGGGACTCCAGTTGAATGGAGCCGGGGCACAGTATCTCCTGCTGGTCGTAGTTCTAATTCTGGGGGTTCATGGGGTCACCGCAAGCCTTGCGCTGTTGCTGTTGGGGAAAACAACGCGGCAGCACCAGGCTGTAAGGAGCGAAGAGAAATGAGCTGCGTTTGTCAGCGGCCTCTGCCGGCCGCCTTCCGTAGGGGCTGCCTCCGTGGCACTAGTATTCTCTGCAAAGGCCACTGGTTTACCGTGGTTTAATTATAGTTTCGCAATCCTCTAAGTATAATGTTTAGCTATAAGTTGTGGCATAATTTCTCTCTCTTTCAAGGTGAATGAAGTCGACAATCATTTTGGAAAGCGGTTTGCAAACGATCATGCTCAGTGTTACTCTTCATAATGTGACTGAAAAAACACCCAACAACAAATAAAATACGATGCTAGTTTCCTACTAGAAGTTTCAGCACAGGACTACCACCTGTCAATTCTGACTTCCAGTTATTTGAACAATGCGAGGTTTAATCTTTTTAAGCCTGTCAGCTGAAAGTATACTGCTAATTGGCAATGTGTTTTGTTAGCAAGCCTCAGGTTATTTTCTTTGTATACAATTTTCTATGGAAAAGAAAAAGAAATACTTTAGGACGTTTTCATGAAAAAAAAAAAAAAGTAATTTTCCTGATCTATCTGAGGGATGTTCCTGATTTTTTGAGTGACACAAAGACTTTCTTTCACGTGCTTTTAAAAAGTGATCTTTTACTACCAGAAGATGGTGTGCTTCCACCGCATCATGCCACAGCCATCTTGAGGAGGGGATTGTGTTTGCTGTGTAAAACCGTCTCTCCTCATAACATAAGCAATAGTTATGACGAAATCAAAAGGAGTTTGTGGTAAAAAAATATAGTTCATACTTGGTGAACACACACATTAGTGCATTTTCAGGCATATTCTGCTTCTACTTTCAATGAATTTGTGTATAGAGTTATTTTATCAAAAGATGCTTATAAAACAATATTAAAATAAATACTAAATTATTATTAGGAGAAGATAATGCCTTTAACGGAAAAAATGAAGAATCAAGATTTAAAATACTTGGATGTCTTTCAATATCTGAAATATCGTTCAAGTGTTTGAAATGTTTGCACATAAATATCTTTTACTTGGTTTCCTATTCCTTTATGTAGACCTTGCTGAAAATTTTATATTAAAGCCATCTTTGATGTTAAACAATTTATTCTATAAAATGTGCAAATATTTGATTTCTGTGTAAAACAGTAAACTGAAACTGAGAAGTTTTGATCCAAAATGTTCCAGATATTAGTAAAATGCAACAGTCTTCAAAAAGAAAAAAGTTTCAAAGCTAGTAGAACTACACCGTCACAGTACATTCACCTGCGTGGTATGTAGGGGTCTTAAACTGAATTTTGCTGTTTTGTCTTTCCTATCTATCTATCTATGTGTGCGGGGTTGTTCACAGACTGACAAAGGATAAGAAAATAAACTTTCCTTTTTAGGCCTTTCTAATGACTTTCTTAAAGTTGTTAAAGCATGCTGTTTTTATAACTGGCCTAATTTATAATAATTTGTATTTATATATTTTATTCTTAGGCCCTTGAGCGGGGAAGTGAAGTGTAGGAGGCAGCATTATGAGGACTATTACTTCTGGGTGTGAGTGGCTGATGGGTTGAAGTAGACCTCCCTATGTCTTTAAAGATTTTATAACGTTCAACTCACGTTTATGCCTTCAGAATGAGAAAACAGCAGAACGAGTATTACCATTTCATGACTTTTACTCATTGGAAACTCCATACACAAATAGCATGTGGATGATGCAGTAGCATCAACAAAGACAAAGCTTTGTTGGCAATGTGTGCTTTGTCGTCTGTAGAAATTTGACTTGGTTGCCTAGCATGGTTGTTTCTCACTTAGTTTTTCTTGGAGGTAATGTCAGGGTTGCTGGGGCATGTATGCTGAGCAGGGAAGCACAGGACACTGGCTGATGTACTACAGAGAACTACATAGCTATCTAGCTGAATAGGCTGTAAAGAAAGGGGAGTTGTGTGTAGGGTTTTGCTGGATTTTTTTTTTTTCAGATATTTGCTTATCTCAAAATGAAAAATAAGAGAAAGTTTTCCATTGGCTGCAGAGACTGAGGCTAAAGCAAAACAATTGCTAATTTGAACTTGTTAAAATACAGATATTTTTGTTACAGATTTTTCAATGTTGGATTTAAAAACACCTCAGCTTCACTAGGAGGGGTTACTAAGATTGCAATAGAGCTAAATCCAGACAGCCTTGCAGTTTATTGGAGAACTGATAGCAGTGATGTAGCAAGACTGACTTAGACATAATACTAGATTTTGCCACTGGAATTTTGTGATGTCTGTCATCAGAAGAAACTGAGGGTTTTACACAGGTCTTGTGTCTGGGGTGGCATAAATGAAGCCAGTGAAGGAAATTAAATACTTATGCTGCACCTTATTTATTTCAGGGGTGCCAACTATGCTAATAAATAGCAGTGTTTACACACAAATATTCAAAGCCAACTGCAGACTGGGACAATGCAAGTGTATGTCATATTTTGAATGTCAGGGACATGAAACAGAAAAATAAACTTACCTTGTCAATGAGAAAGGAAATTTAAATAAGTCCTTGAAAACAGAAAAGAATTAGAAGTCTGACAAAACCAGCTTTAAATCTGCATTAGTACTGCAGTGATTGAAATCTTTTACAATTTCTGGGCCTGTAGCAATTTTCTATGGGCCTTTCCATAGCAAATGGAAACTTACTGAAGCTTTTCTAGGTAAATCTTTAGAGGTAGATCACAGACTGATGACTGAAAACCATTACAGTATATTATTTACAGGGTAGCTACTACATGGTTCTTAAGGAAATGTACAGAAAGAGAGCATATATTAAATCTGGAAAACGTTTTAATACACATAGATGTGTTTCCAAAAAGGCCTCATTTTACACCGCAGTACCATGGACTAGCTGAATCTGAGTCACTTCTAAACAAAATGCATACCCATGCAACTGTGTTCATGTTTGGTACTTTGCCCAAACTAATAAACCCTCCTCAGAGGCTTCTTTTTTAAAGCCTTCTTCATTTATGTTTTTCAAGTGCCAGAACAACCTCTGAACTGTCTGCAAAAGGCAAGACAGATATATACTTAATTAGCATTTTGGAAAAGGTTATTCGTTTAACACAAAGCAGAGAGATCATCTGTCTGTACCAGAGAGGTGGGGTTCTTTGCTTTATTCAGACATGCCCACAGGAATAGGATAGTTCAGCTCTCCAACTACGGCAGTCTGGTGGATGAGGGAATAGGGCCATTTAATCTGATACTTAAGCCAGAGTCCAGTTTTAAAGTCAAATATTCTTAGCAGCAGAAATGAAGCAATCACTAGCACAAGATACACAGTCTCACATGGAGCTATTGGAATGCATTAAAAACTGAACCAACTGCGTAATAAGATCCAGTTTTAACTTAGGTGCATGTAAAGAGGAGAATGGTGATGTCCCAAGCATAATGCACAGCCAGCTTTTACGAAATGCCAGTGTTATGTGAGGGAGACAGAATTAGCACCAGGTGGTCTGTATGTACTCAAAAGGAGGATCTCTGTCCTGCCAGCATCATTTGCTGTGGCACGTACTACTCAACAAAAATAGGATTTGCAAAGTTAAAACCCTGATGTAGCCTGGAAGACAGCTTTCATTGACAGCCACGGGATACAGATTTTCTGTTTCCCTCAGCTCTTCCTTAGAGCTAAGCATTAAAACCCTTCTTTAAAATCATTTACCACCAGGAAGAATAAAAGCTTATACCCCAGCATCCATGAGAGGAGGAAAAAAAATCCACATTCTAGAAAATGCAGGGGAATAAAGTATTTATTGTATCTGCACCAAACAGCCCTCCTTGCTGTTGAAGCATCAGCTGGTACATTGCAAGCATGGATTTACCAGAGGGCTGGCAGCACCCGCCTTAGGTCCTGCCATTGGTCTTGGTTCCATGCACAGCTCTGCACTAGACCCCACAAAGTGTTAGCGCTGCATCAGGAAAGCAGAAGGAGGAGGAAGCAATGGAAGGTAAAAGCTGTGGGAAGTACTACAACCATGGAGACAGCAGTGTTGTCAGAGATGGTCCAGCTCTGGAATCAGTCCAGTACTGATAGTAGAGAAAACCCTCTGTAGACTAGAGCCTGGGTAATGCTGTCCCTACCAAATCTGGGCTCAAGGAATATATGCTATGTCCCCATCATGTAGCCATGATGACAATCAAAGAGGATTGCATCCACTTACAGGGATTTTGGCTACTCCACTGTAAGGAAACTGCAGAGGCATTGGGAGAAGTCTAGAAGAGATCACTGGCAATGGTAAATGGCTTTGAAAAAGCCGCCCATTAAGTAAATTTGAAGGAATTAGATTCAATCAAACTTGAAAAAGAAGCTAATAGCTTCAGGTATAAAAAGTTGCTATAAAGAGGATTTATGATCAATTGTTCACCTTCCATTCACAGAGAATGAAGTTTGGTGTAACTGGCAAGAGAGGAGTTTTGGTTGCACACAGGAGTACATTTCTTAGCTTTAAGGACAGTGACACATTGGAACTAGTCTCCTAGAGTAGTTCAGGAGGGTCTTTAATTGGCTTTAATTGGTTTAACAAACACCTAGCCAGGACAAACTACATACCCTAGAAACACCTCAGCACAAGGAGTTGAACTCTGCTAGCCTCTGCTGGCACTGCTTTTCTGTGAGTTTATAGGACTTTTTCAGGCACTGATGAAGAAGAAAACATAATTTTAAGACCCCTGCGTGATCAGGGATGAATGCAGTCATTCCTGTGTCCTGTGATCCCGAGTACCAAATGCTGTTTATTTGAGCTGGAAGAGGAACCACAGTATTTAGTTTGTAATATCTTGAATGTTAGTCTATGAAGTTAAGTGAGAATAGCCATCTATGAGTGTGATACAGTTATAAAACAGCCTGTCTTTACTTGGGAAGATTGCTAATTAGTGATGCCTTCCTTGTAATCACAAGTAACCTTTGGCATACAATTAGTCTGCAAAGCAAGGCTGTATCAGTCCGTGAAGGTGTACAGTTCATCATATTCCTTACCACTGGAGCTCGAGAGGATCCAGTGATGGAGAAGCATCTCTCCCACTGCACCACGTTGCTGGTCATGAAATTATGCCTCTTGTTAAAACAAGTTGCCC
The DNA here is from genome assembly GCA_035582835.1 of Phoebastria nigripes. Lineage (NCBI taxonomy): Eukaryota > Metazoa > Chordata > Aves > Procellariiformes > Diomedeidae > Phoebastria > Phoebastria nigripes. The sequence continues at coordinate 1,015,161 of JAYKAV010003154.1, forward strand.
TTCCTTTGAAGGCATAAATAAATACAGAAAAGGAATTCTACCAGCATAATGAGGTAAAACCATTGTATTTTCTTTTTTCTATGCAGTAAGGCCCATCTGCACCCTGGTGTTTTGAAAGCTGGGCACTTTAGCTTTTCTCCATTCACTTGAAGAACACTCTACCTCCTCGGGCTTGCATTAGTGCCACTCCTCCCACATAGGCCCTCTGTCCCTGCAGCAACTAGCAGCAGGGCTCAGCCATTCTTACTACTCACTGTCACCTTCTTTTCTCCCTTCCATCCCCCTCTCCCTGCCCCTTGCTGACCTGGCATGAATACGCTGCTTTTTTTCTGGTTAATAAGTTCCACTCTGAGCATTGCAACCTGCCCTGTAAGGAACAGGACACATCTTTCCGTGAGTGGGTTATAGAAGCCAAGAGGACAAAAAGAATGCTGACTGAAATGTAATTGCACAGGGTAGAAGAACATGTGCAGAAGATTAGTACAGTATGGCACAAAGAAAGTTTGCAACAAGGACATTGAGAATACTCTTAACGAAAAAGAGAAAAAAGACAACCTACAAAATTTTAAAAGGTTGGTGCCTTAATGATACCCAGAAATATGAAGCAGCAGATCAAGTTGCGCTATTATAACACCATTCAGCCTATGCGAGAAACCCACAGTTTTGAAATCTATCCAAGATCTATCTGGAGTTGTGAGCAGTCAGATACTCTCTGGAATCCGCAATGTCATCTTGCTTTTACTAAAAACACAGGGAATTTAGCTTTCCATGAAAAGGGAATTGGTTCCTTCTCTATTTTTGTAAAGCATTATTGGTTGCAATGGTATATAATTATTGCACTAAACCAACCTTGTCACATATACAATTAAAGCAGAAATAGTGCTTGTGTCATTACTAGGCTGGAGATGAGAGACTTCTGCTGGCAGCTTTATGGCTAGCACATTCCATCCCTATACCGTGGAAATTTTTCAGATCCTCCTCTAACCAGTGTTCATCTGTAAACACTACCTTAGACTGGATTCAGCTCAAAACCTAAACTGTCTGGATGCAACGACTTTCCCTACATCTCAGAGAAACTTTTTGTGGTTTCTCACTTGGGACATAATGGATAATTACAGGTGGGACTCTAGTGCTGCCTATTATTAAGTCCCTGTTCCGAGTTATTTATCATGTTGCCAAATCTTAACCATTTAGGCTGAAATTTTCCATAGTGACTGTCTGCTCCAGACTGAGTTTTTACTTCCAAGAGGGAGAGAAGAGGAAAATAAGTTGTTTTGTCCAAGTTAAATACATTGCTCTATGAGCAGTAAAACCACTGAAATTGTGTGTGACAGGTTTGTACCTCAAATGTGTTCTCCGACCTCTCGTAAGCATTGAATGAATGCTGAGCCTTTTTCTCTTACCTGTGTTAAGAAGGTCTCTCCCCTGTACTGGTGTTTTTATGAAACTTGTAGAAGCTTGATACACTTGAGGCTTCTACCCCCTTGTGGAATTTGGTTAAACAAATAAAGACATGCAGAAGCTATATCTGAGTGGAGGACTCCCGATATGCATGCGAGTCCACACGTTCTTTCCTTTACGAAAGAAGGTTAAAAATCTAGGTGGAAAGCATTTTTTAAAAATCCTGCCACCCACCCCAAGCAAAGTGGGAGGGATGCTTTGCTTCCCAGTCAGGCAGAGAATAGGAGCCTGAAACTGGATAAGCAACCCACGAGAAGACTGTGAGTGGGGAAGAGTAGCTTCACTGAGAGTGGAGCGGGGCCTTTTTGGACAAAGARTGAAGTCGAAGAATCAACACAGGAAGGCCTAAGGGAGCTAAAGAAAATAGACAAAGACTAGGGATGGAGACAGTTGGGACACATGCAATTAAGGACAGCATCTTAAAGTGCATTCACAAGAAGATTGATTAAGGTTACATAACCTTCATGTCTAGCACATCCCATTTTTTTAAGTCCTTGACTTTGTAAATTTAAAGTTCTTTTAATGTAGTATTTTTGGGATGTGTTTTAATTTATACACCTGAAAATAGGCCATCTTAGTCTCTTGGGCCTTGTAATACTGAGCTGACCCCAAAAGCTTTAAAAGTCTGGGTGCAAAATCCAGGCTCTGTGATGAAGATGGTGCACATGGCACAATGTCGAATCTGGCAAGCTCTAGCTTTGCGGTGGAAACCAAATTCAAAGTCTGGGCAATTCCCAGTAACACTTGGATGTTGAACTGAAGGTAGCTTATATTTACCAGTTTCTACACAAAAAGGGCTGTTTATTCACTTTACATTTACCAGGTGTTACCAAAAAGCCTTAGAAGTAATCACAAGAGGTGAGAAAATAGTAATCCCTCTTTCTCATGCCATCAGTGAATGCTTTAATCACTGGTTTACATGATTCTCCTCTTTCTGAGCATCTCTAGCCTAATAAATTTTGAATTCCTAAGTTTACATTGAAGAATCTTAGCCATCTCCACTTTCATTTTCCTYCCTTTCTTCCTTTACCCCCAGAAATATCTAGTCTAGCATGTAACCTTATTTCATACTTAAGGCAAATTTCTAAGAAATGTTTATCAGAGCCTTTCAAGTGTTACCTTATTATGTGGGAAAAAGGCGGATGCTATTATAATTGCTGATTTTATAGGAAAATAGCCACAACCTATATGTATTGTGAATGGCCTGATCTTGTTAGTGTGTTTTGAATGAGCCCGTTAGGAAGAGATGTTTGAATAACGAATAGCTGAGTGCTGATTTTTTCTAGTTTGGGTTCTAATAGCACTTGCGTGGGACCGAGGCATTATTCTGCCCAGAGAGCTGTTGTGCCAGGCATGTTCACACACGAAGAGCTTTGAAACCAAAAAACAAGTTTAAAGCAGTTTCAGTGTTGAGTGGCTGCTGAGCAAGAGATTTGGGGGTTCTACTGCTGTACTTAAATGTAAACAAATTCTTTTGTGGATCTGGCCCCAGCTGGGATAAACCAAGGCTGTCCAGTCATCTTCTGTTAGTGTGGTGAACATGATGCATCTCTGTTTTTCTTAGAACTGACTCCTGTATGACCGATTCACGGTTAATGGTTACCCTCATTACAGAGAGTCCTCAGAGCCCCCTGCAGAGGTCCTTATGGCGCTCTCTTGTCACTTCAGGGCCAGCTGTGAGATCAGACCAGGTTGCTCAGGGCTTTACCCAGTCAGGTATTGGAAAACTTTCAAAGACAGAGACTGCACAACCTCCCTGGCAGGCTGTCCCACTGCCTGCCTGTTGTACTGGCGAAAAATTTCTCCTTATATCTAGCAAGAACCTCTCTTATTTCAGTTTATTCCTGTTATCTATCATCCCCCTGCCATGCATGGCTGTGAAGGGCCCAACTACCTCCTCTTACTCCCCTCCCCATAGCCACCTGGGTGGCTGTGAGGTGCCTCCGAAACCGTTTCTGTACCAGGTTGAACAAGTCCCACTGCCCCAGCCGCTGCTCATGGGGCAACACTCCAGCCCTCATCATGCCAGTGGCCTCTGCTGAACTTGCTCCAGTTTGCTGATGCCTTTGCTGAACTGGGAGCACAAAAGTGTATGCAGTGCTCTAGATGGTCTGTAAGTGCCAGGTAGGGGGGTCCACCACTTCCCTTGAGCTAGGTTACTTGCCAAGCTGAAATCCTATGAAAACCCAAGAATAAGGTTTCTGTTATTAAAAGAGAGGAAGAATTTACCTGTTGTTTTATTCCTTTTTTTGCTTTTTTCTTAACTGTTTCCATCCCCTACTCAGCCTTTTGTTTCAGTCTCCCATTATCATTGCCCATAACAATGTGATCATTACTAACAGTAAACTAAAATAACTTGAGCAACAAGAAGAACGTAGTAGAGATTCTGTGGCGCTGTATTTGGGTACTAATGAGTGCGTGAAGTGATATTTAACTACTTGTTAGATCAGTGTAGATTTTAAACTTTCAGCCTTTCATAATCTTTACATTAAAATTGCCACAAAAAGATGGATGAAAAGCAGTGAATAATACTGCATTAATATATGTTTGTATGCTCTTTGAAATGATCTTAATCAGGGCAAGCACTTAAATAGATGACTGTGTATCCACAAGGGTCTTCCAATTAAAAGTTTTGGTTGTAACAGGAAATAATAACTAGTGGGATAAAAATACACCAAATCATTATGAATGCCACCTTATGATTAACCTATTGCATTCTATTAGATGTTACCCACTATGAAACTGAAATAGTGCTTTCCATATAAAAATTTGACTGCTACATCTAATTTTGAAATGGTTCCATGCACATCTTTTCCAAAATACTCAGGCAGAGGTATAGCTAGCCTGACAGAGTATCTTTTGAAATAGGAAATGAATGCTGCAACTTAGAAGAAGTACTAACACAGAAGATCCTTCTCTCTTGAAAATACATCCCGAGGTGATGTGTGGAATGTTTCCATCTATGGTGTTTAATCAGCTTGTCACCCATTAGCTGGTGTATCCCAAAGTGGTTTTGTTTAACAGCAGATACGTGTTCCCCTTTATTCCCAGAGCATTTGCTGTATAGGGTATATATTTTTCTGATACAATTGAAAACTCCACTGACTTAATAATGAGGATATATACAAAATTAAGACAGCTTCTGTATGCTGAAGATTGCCTGTTTCACTGTGGTATAATTCCTGTACATGATCAATGTAGTCATCTTCCCATGTCAATGTTATTGACATTCTGCTAAATAGTATTCTCATCCTGCAATTTTCCTTTGAGGAGTCAAATCTTCCATATCATCTTTTCTCTGATAATGGTACAGTTTTTATAAAGAAACCATAGGATAATAAGCTGCCTAGTGTAATTCTGGTTATGTTACAGTGGCGAGCCTTACAAAGAAAGATTTGATTGCAGTTATTGGCGTATGCATTTTTAAACTTCAAAAGCTATTCAGTGTACATAAATGATACAAGCATGTGGTAATGCTTACCTCTTGCCATTCTGAATTTAAAAGCAAAGCAAACTAGTTTTTGTGCCACTGTCACACTATTAGTGTTGCACTATTCCTTATGTATATTCCTTACCTTACGTACTTTTAAATGCACTATTAAAAGCATAGTGCACAACTGCATTTTTTCTATACAGTACATTTTTGTAAGCTCTGCCAGGGAACAGCAGATGTCCTTGAATGTAGCAAAAGGATGTCATTTGTTGACTTACAGGTCAAAATAAAGCTTGTTGTCAAAGTGAAATCAAAATTATAACCAGTATTTAATCTTCCTGTTAGGTTTTCATTCCCTGCAGTTTTATACCTTTCAGTGGAAACAAGCATGTTTGCCAAGTTAAAGTGCAGGCAGATTCAGGTGTTTTACGGATATGAATCTGTATTCAGAAATGGCCACAGCACAGCGGTATAAAGTAACGAACACAGATGGAACAACTAGCAGCAAGCATCATTTCACACAACACATCTTGATGATGAAGCATAAACTCTTAAAGTCTCCAGATCCACTTGCTCATGCATGCATGTCCTGCAGATGCAAGCATTCATGTGCATATTAAGAAAGCTCTAAGGTACTTGCAGAGTCTATCAGAACAAATCAAGCTTCCAATCATAAGTTTTGATTACTTACCCAGCAGGTACTGAAATTCCAAAGTGAGTTCAGATCTTTGTAAGTAGAAGTTACRCGTGTATTTGTTAGCAATCTCATTAATTTTAGTGATGCCACAGCTGAAAAGTGATATGCAAGGCAAGGGCTTCATGGCTAAACTCTAAATGAGTACATCATATGTTTGGTCCTTACAGGGATCCATATACTTTTCTTTCAATTAACTAATGCTGCTAACAGGAAAGAAAAAAAATAACATATTCATAGTAAATATTAGACAAATTGAGAAATCAGACATCGATGAACTTAGCTGAAATTTAGAAAGTTTCTAAACATCACAGAAATAAAACTCTGGAACCACTTTCAATAAGGAGCTGGKAAGAGACCCAGTGAAAAGTTCTGGCTAGCATTAGCCTGGATGAGAGAATCTGAGATGACTTTTGCTAAGTTTACAAAAAAGATTTCATGATACCATCTTCAGTTACAATAAATTGGGATTCACTGACCCCAAATGTTACTTATTGTCATGTAAGTATAGATATATGTAAAATGTGAAAAATTGCATATATGTAGACATGTAAAAATACGTATAAAGGTAGTTATTGCAAGAGTCCAACAGTAACGGACAGGTTGCTGCCTCTGAAAGTCAACATGCCAACTATCTGATTGGAAAAAAAATGAGAGCAATCTAACAGTAAATCACGAAGCCTACGCCTACTTCATTGCATTCCCAGGGTTACACAGGGTAAACCTGTGTATCCTCGTCATGAAATCAGGAGYGGCCATTCTGTAGAGGCAGATAGGAAGTTTTGCTAGAGAAATAGCTTTTCCTTCCTGATGACAATGCTCCTATTGTAGCTGTTCAAAGCGCATTCCTGCTGTCCTCAGAAACAAATCTTTCCTAGCTCTTGGAGATAAAAATTACTTTCCCTTCTATTCTTCATATTTAACCATCCTTCCCAGCAAATTGATGTAGCCTTTTTTAATGTTTCCTTTTAGGATATGCACAATCTCTACCCTTCTTGCCTCACATTCACTTATTTTCTTCTTGGTTATTTTTGCCTGAATGAATGTTATAAACTGTCTGTAGAGTTTGGAATACATCACTCATTCACCTCTCCTGATACCACTTTTTGTATTTATTTCTAATCTAAATACAACTTCATATTTTATTGTAATTGTATATGAGGTGGGCTTTTTCCTCATTCCACAGAAGATGCCAAACTTAGCTCTTTCCGTGACATGTTACAACTAACCAGGCCTTCTTTCTGAAATGCATTATTTTGTTCTTGTTTAAAATGCATTTTACTTGCAATCATGTTACCGGATTACCTTATTTTGCTGGCATTCCCCACAATACTTTCTAGTATTGAATAGAGGTAACATTGTTAACGTATTTTCCCAAACTCATTTACTTTCATCATAAAAGATATTGAAGACGACCAGATGGAATACTGATTAGGAGTTAATATATTAACATTTCTCTATAGAAACTGGCCTTTTATTTTATTCATTCCTTTAAGTCCTTTAAGTAGTTTTCAGTTTCTGAGGGGTCATCATCTCATTCCACAGTGGCTTTGAATCAATGCAAAGGAGTTTCAGAAAAAATATCTGCAAAATCTCTTCAGTCATAGCAAATAGATGACTATTTTGTTAATTCCTCCCTCCATGTGAGAAGTTAATCGCAATGAACTTTTAAGCTGTGATCTTCTCTTGTTCTGATATAATTCAAAATAAGAAATATTCAACTACATGCACTCTGGCTATCCTCAGCCCATTCTATCAGATTTAAGATTTCATGCAAAGCCATGTTTGAACATGGGCATTCCTTCACCTTGAAGGTGAGTAATTCTGTACCCACCTTGCACGTGCATCTCTGAAACCATTTTTGTCCGGGCCAAAGGACTGTTTGATTTTGTTTATCATTTTTTCACTTATTCTTTCTAGTGAGGCTTCTGGTTGTTTTTCTGTCTCCCCAGTTGCAATAYCATCCTTAAATAGATCTACTCAGAAGTTATTTCTACATTGTCAGTTTTGGAATAAAGAAACAGCCTGAATTAAGAAAGCTAGTGAAATGCTGACTCTTTCTCAGCGTATGCACTTTTGAGAAGAGCATCTGGCATAAAATCTTACTTCCGAAATTGTAGAATAGTCTATAATATTGAATGTAGAGAAAATCACAGTGAATTGCTTAGTAGAAAGAAAGTCTGAAGTGACGGTAGTTCCTATTAGTAAGAAATTAAAGGCGAAAATCATAATGTACATAATAGTGAACTACATGTTAAGGCTTCTTAGTGAGATTAACAATCTAGAGCCCTGTTTGAAATCAGAAGCAGCGACATGATGCAACGGAAGCTTTATACTGCAGGAAGATGTTTTAGTCTTTAAAATACTCTTGCCAAAAGGCTGAGAGGTGAAAAACACAAATAGTCTTTATAAAAGCAATCTTTACGTGCCAGTAGGTGGAAGTAGATATTTAGCAAGCCTTTTCTCTTCTTCCCTGCAATGCAGCTGGTAATCTCAAAGGAGTAACAGTGAGGAAGTTTACAGCAGACCTTCTCCAAAGTCTTCCAGAATCTGAGGGGTTTTGCCATGAACTTTGAATCTGCTGTTTGTGTATGCAAATGAAAGGCTTTCAAACCAGAAATCAGAATAAAGAAAACCCATCTCCTCATAGGTGAGAGATTCACATTTTGTTTTATGCAGTGAGTTTTGAGTCCTATTTCATAAAATGGAATATTTTCTAAAAGAAATGTATATCATGTTTATGTTCAGCTGACAGTATTATTCTGAGAGGCAGAAAATCTGAGTTAACTCTCCTTTGGGAAAGAGAGCAAGTAGATTTATGTATGCAGCTAACTGGAAAAGCACTCTAGCTGTTTGGCTATGGGAACAGGCTTCCTAGAGGGGTGGTTGATGCCCCATGCCTGTCAGTGTTTAAGAGGCATTTGGATTTTGCCCTTAATAATATGCTTTAACTTTTGGTCAGGCAGTTGGACTAGATGATCATTATAGGTCCCTTCCAACTGGATCTATTCTATTCTGTTCTATTCTATTCAGATGGTAGATATTTCCAAAGCATCCTACCATATTTAATCTCTCATTTTAAAAAGTGAAAAGACATTTAGCACAGAATTAATTTCACTTAAATTTATATGTAATAACACAATATCAGAGCTATTATATGTGTAATAGCACATATCAATAGCCATCTAAGGCTCCTTCAGGAATCAGTAGAAAAAAACAGATGAATCACATGAAGTAGACAAACATCTTGAAGTAGACATACAAACCATGTCAGATGAAATATTCCCTGTAAATACCTATTAACTGTGGAAAGAATTTCAAATTTCTAGGTCAGATGTAGAGATTTACCTTGTAGACATCTATAGATAGGAAAGACAAACCCCATCCCTAGTTCTGGTGTTCTACCGAAATTTAGGCCTGATCTAGTCACTCAATTGCTTGACTCTTCCAGGGTTGCCAGAAGCAGAATTTCAGACAATGTGGTCTGCCTCGAAATCTAAAAGATTAGTTTATATTAGGTTGGATTAGTTTGGTTACTTTCCTGGAGCATAAATTTTCAATGAAGTAAAAGAGCATCTTTTCACATCTGGCAGGAAACATTTCAGCAGGTGCTACTGTTCAGGTGTCACCTCATTTGGACTTTCTATGTACAGAGAAGCAAAGTATGGAGAGCTGAAAGTAAGATGTCAATCAGAAAAGGTGAAAATGCACTGGTAAGAGGAATAAACTAAGAAACCTTGATCCAAAATGCAGTGAAACCCATTAAAGTCCTCCTGCTTGACCTCATTTAGTTCTGGGACTGTTCCCAGATGAGCTGACAGCCTTACTTCTGTTTCTACCTTTGCTGATTTTCAGATACTATATTTTGTAATTTTCCTTCTAATATTAATTCAGGCAGAAAAGCAGCTCTTTTAGATACATTTTCTTTTCCTCCTTTTTTGGTAGAATAGTGTTTGATGTAAATTGAATATTCTATTTGATGTATACAACAAAAAAAATCTGTGACCTTATAATTAAAGAAGTTCAGTATAAATAAGGCATTATACAAGACTTCCTAGAGTGTGAACAGGAAATGTGGTTTTTTTTTTTTTCTATTAGACCAGCCTTTAACAGGTTTTGTTCTGCAGAATCTCAAGAGCTTGTGAGTAATTCAGTAACTTAATCCTTGAGGCCTTTAAAAATATTTAAATTGGCCCACTTATTTTTTCAGCATCAGCAAAAGATTGCTGCTTTTTTGCTTGTAAAATTAAAACTTACCAGTCAAACTGTGTGTCAGTCTAGTTCCAACATAATTTCATAGTAAATCAAAGTCATCAAGAAAAGCAATTCCAACTCTGACTGCTCTCACTGCCATGCTTCATTAGTTACAGTACAAATATTCACAGAAAATGCACAGATAATGGGAGGAACGGAACTTAGATTTAGGTTACAAAGCTCAGAATCACTTGAAACTTCACATTTAGAACAATTAATTTCAGAAATGGGGCAAAACACACCCTTGCAAGTTGTCATAGCTCAGCAGTTCACTCTCAGTCACATCCTGTACTGTGAGGAGTTGGCTCCATCCATCTTGGTGTTACATATTTCAAGTTGTTGGTAAGGGAAAGAAGATCAAGGTATATAAACATTTCATTGAAGATACGAAAAATTCCTAACAGGACCTTGCAATAACTTATTACATCTTGGTAAGTTTCCCACTGTCACTACTTTACATTTCCTAAAACTCTGTAGCTGCTTTTCTGGTGTACTCCAAACAGTAACTTCTGATAATTCAGAGTACTCTGTGTAGTAATTCTTTTTTTCTTTTTATCCTGCCTTTGCCATTTCAGGAACATATTTCATTTCTGTGTTCTACATCCTCATAAACCATTTGTGCTTTTATGTTCATCTCCATTCTTCAGAAACCTAAATCAGAATCCAAAAGCTTTCAGTGTTGCTCAGCCAAGATATGTGCACACCAGCACAGCAGTTAAGGCCCTCACACTGCATTGGAAAAGGCAGGAAGGTAGTCTCTCACTTGTGGACCTCAATAGACGTTACTGTCAATTTTATTTAAGAGTAAATTAATTCTACAAAAGCTTCTTGCTTTTATTGGAAAACGCTGACTGGGGAAGGGTTTTATTGAAAAATGCCAGACTAGCTCGAACTTTAGTTTTCTTCGAAGTTTGTTGTCTTGAATACTATTTGAGTCTAGTAAATCTTTCATATTTCATGTGGTATCCTGACTCGACTTGTGTTGCATATACAGGGTTACACACACTCTTACAGAATATTCTTTATGACACTTTCAGGACACACGGTGAGTTATTATCATTAACATCAGCTAAATGCTAGACATTTTTAAAACTATTTTGCTCCTCATCCTAGGTTCAGGCAGCTTCTGAAGATCTTTCCCCACATATCTCAGCCATTGGCATTTAACTCTGATTTAATAGGGAAAGATATAAAAATAGACTTGGGAGGGGTTAAAGAAGCTTTCGTCTCGTCTCCTGTTCCCCTTTGAGGTGCTGGAGATTCACCTGCTACTGAAAAAACCTTCAACTTTCTTTTCCCTGGTGCTGCGTACCCAATGCAGGGTGGTGGAGAGCTGCTACAGTGCCGCAGGGGAGCCAGGAGTATGAACTACACCCCAGCTAACTCCTATGCTCTAGGCATGTTGGAGAAATTCTTTTCCTTTTCCTGGTCAGATGCATTAACAATCAGTAGAAGAGCTGTGGAAAAGCTCTAACTCACTTTAGTCTTTCCATTTCTTGTAGGGGATTCATACTACAGAAATAAATTGTACCCTTTGGATTAAAAGTATGGAAACATTTTAGCAATTCTTTCCTGACAGGGGACCCACAAGTATTTGCCAGTCCTGTTCACAAAAAGGAAAAAAGTTTGTACTATTCTGTATGTTCTTAAGTATAACAGATACTATTATTCTTAGAAACTCACACTGTAAAAGGAGTTGAATGTTTTGTATATAGAATCATAGAATCATAGAAACATTAAGGTTGGAAAAGACCTCTAAGATCATCAAGTCCAACCATCAACCCAACACCACCATGCCCACTAAACCATGACCCTAAGCGCCACATCTACACGTCTTTGAAATACTTCCAGGGATGGGGACTCCACCACTTCACTGGGCAGCCTGGTCCAATGCTTAACCACTCTTTCAGTAAAGAAATTTTTCCTAATGTCCAATCTAAACC